>PVJC01020866.1:0-28764 GCA_004026665.1 Murina feae
GTTTTCAGGCTGCCCACAGCTCCCATTGACCCAACATCCCAGCAAGGCTGGCTGGAGGCAGGTCTCTGGGGTTTATTTATCTTCTATAATTGATACACTGTGGCTTTAAGCCGAGGCCTAGGCAGGTAACAAAGCCTCCTGTTTGCTTCAGCTCCGTGGCTTCTATAATTGAAAGAATGTTGCCTTAGTAGAGGCCCAGCCGGCCTAGGCAGGCAGTTTCCTCCATTGTTGGTGCAATGGAAGCCTCCTGTTTGCTTCAGCTCTGTGGCTTCTATAATTGCAACTATTTTGCCTTGAGCAGAGAGAGGCCCAGCCGGCCTGGGCAGACAGTTTACTCCTTGTGCAACGGAAGCCTGCTGTTTACTCTAGCTCTGTGACTGCTGGCCTCCATCTTGGCTGGGTTAATTTGCATACAGCCACTCTGATTGGCTGGTGAGCGTGGCTTAGGCATTCCAGAAAAACAGTCAATTTCAATATTACTCTTTTATTAGATTAGATTCCATTTATATGAGGTTCCAGAAAATGCAAATGAATTCATTGTGACAGAAAGTAGATGAACATTTATTTGGGGGAGGGAGAGGGCAGAAAGATGGATCATAATGGGGCATGAGAAGACTTTCATGGATGATGGATATGTTCATGTCTTGACTGTAGTGTTGGTTTAATAGGTGTATACATGTATCAAAATTTGTCGAATTGTGCATTTAAAATATGTGTAGTGTATGTTCTTTCAATCATACTATAGATGATGATGATGATGATGGGAAATTAATCGAGGACTTCATGTTCTAACTTTTAGTTTGGGGCTACTATAACAAAGTGCCATCGACTGAGACATGTATTTCTCACAGTTCTGGAGTCTGAAAAATCCAAAGTTAAGAGGCCAGTAGATTCAGCTCCTAGTGAGGATCCCCTTCTTGGTTTATAGAGAGCCTTCTTATGTCCTCACATGATAGGGAGAGAGAAAACTCTGGTCTCTCTCTTCTTATAAGAACACTTATCTCATCATAGGAGCCCCACTATCATGATCTCATTTAATCCTAATTACCTTCCAAAGGCCCCACCTCCAACATGGAGGTTAGGTGACCAACATATGAATGGGGGGGCGGGGCGGGGATGGTATGAGACAAACATTCATTCAGTACTTGTAAAGAATAGGTATTCTGTTGGGTGAAGTGTTTTGTAGTTGTCAATTACATCAAGTTGATTAAAGTGTGATCCAAGTTTTCTTTTTTTTAAAAAAAAATCTTTATTGCTCAGATTATTACAGATGTTCCTCCCCCCCCCCCCATAGCTCCCTTGCACCTGGTTCCCACCCCCCATGCCCTTACCCCTGCCACTGTCTTCATCCATAGGTGTAATATTTTTGTCCAGTCTCTTCCCACACCCCTCATACCCCCTTCCCCCCCCCGAGAATTGTCAGTCCATTCCCTTTCTATGCCTCTACTTCTATTATATTCACCAGTTTATTCTGTTCATCAGGTATTTTTATTGACTTGTTAGATTCACTTGTTAGATAGGTATTTGTTGTCATTTCATTGTTCATAATTTTTATCTTTACCTTTTTCTTCTTCTTTCTCTTCTTAAAGAATGCCCTTCAGCATTTCAAATAATCCTGGTTTGGTGATGATGAACTCCTTTAGCTTTTTCTTATCTGTGAAGCTCTTTATCTGACCATCAATTTTACATGATAGCTTTGCTGGGTAGAGTAGTCTTGGTTGCAGGTTCTTGCTATTAATCACTTTGAATATTTCTTGCCACTCCCTTCTCGTCTGCATGGTTTCTGTTGAGAAATCAGCTGACAGCCATATGGGTACTCCCTTGTAGGTAACTAACTGTTTTTCTCTTGCTGCTTTTAAGGTTCTCTCTTTGTCTTTGCCCTTGGCATTTTAATTATGATGTGTCTTGGTGTGGTCCTTCTTGGGTTCCTTTTGTTTGGGGTTCTCTGTGCTTCCTGGACTTGTAAGTCCATTTCTTTCACCAGGTAGGGGAAGTTTTCTGTCATTTATTTGTTCAAGTAGGCTTTCAATACCTTGCTTTCTGTCTTCTTCTGGCACCCCTATAATTCTGTTGTTGGTATGTTTGAAGTTGTCCCAGAGACTCCTTACACTATCTTCATATTTTTGGATTCTTTTTTCTTTTCAGGATGGGTGTTTTTTGCTTCTTCGTATTTCAAATCTTTGACTTGGTTCTTGCAATCCTCTAGTCTGCTGTTGGATTTCTGTATATTATTCTTCATTTCAGTCAATGTATGCTTAATTTCTGACTGGTCCTTTTCCACTTCTTTGGTATTCTCATTAAGATCCTTGAAGGTCTCACTCAGTTCTTGAGTAGCCTTATAACTGTAGTTTTGAACTCTATATTCAGTAGTTTGTTTTCCTCCTTTTCTTTCATTTGTGGCCTGTTTCTTTGTGTCCACATTTTGGCTGCTTCCCTGTGTTGATAGAGTGGCTTTGTGTGGTAGGTGTCCTCTTGGGCTCAGTGGCTCTGCCTTCCCAATCACCTGGGGTGGATACTCTTGGTGTACGCCTTTCAGGGCTGGGTGCACAGTCTTGTTGTAGTTAAGCCTTGATTGCTGTTGGTATCACTGGGAGGAAATGACCTCCAGGCCAATTGATTGCAAGGACCTGCTGTGTCTATTGTGGAAGAACTGCTGTGCAGGAGACACCTTTATGGAGCAGAACTTGTTTCAGTGGGGCTTTGGTGCTCACTGAGTCTGCCTCTTGAGTGCATCCCTTATGGATGCAAGGAGTTGAAATCTGGTATCTGGCCACTGGGTACACTGGCTCCTGTATCTCCAGGGAGGTGCAAAGTCAGATGCTGTGTGAGTCCACCCAGGAGGTGGTACAGTGAGATCTATAGATTTCTCCTCGTTGTTTAGGGTTTGGAACTTTTGGAGTTCTCTGTCCCAGCTGCAGTCTGTTAGGTTAGGCTGCAGGCGGACAGGCGCACAGCTTGGGTGGGGTTGCAAATTTGGTGAGGTAGAGTCTCAGAGAATCACCAGGGTGGAGCAAACAGTGATGGCTGCCCCTCAGAGGTCTCTGCAGCTTCTCCGCATTTTGGTGTCTCCTCGCCTTTGTGTCCCTAAGTCTTGGGGCTCCATGTCAGTGATCACCGCGAACAGCTCTGCTGGAAAGCCACTCTCGCCTTCTGCCCCATTGCCAGACAGCCCGAAACGAGTTTGATGTGGCCCAGGAGCCTGTATTCCCCTTCCAATTGGAACAACCTGCAGACCCAGGTGCCGCTATCGCCACCATTATGAGGACCCAGGTGCCACCGCCACAGTTTCATGAGCATCTGTACCTCTCCATTCTTGCCACCTCAATGCACTCCTTCTCTTGCCTTCTAGTTGTAAACCTTCCACTCCCCTGGTTCTGGAGGATGGCTGTTTAGCTTTATAGTTGTAGTTTTAATGTGGTTGTGGGAGGCAGCGATTTCAGGTATATACCGTATGCCACCATCTTGGTTCTCCAAGTTTTCTATATCTTTCCTAGAGGCCCAACACACAAAATTCATGCAAGGGGCTTGGCCCTCACAGCCACAGTGACTGCCTTGGCCCTCACAGCCACAGCAGCTACCACTGCCTTGGCTTCATCTGGAAGGTCATTCGGAAAGTCTTTCGTCTGGTCTAATTAGCATATTATGCTTTTATTATTATAGATTATCCTTTTACTTGGTCTATCAATGATTGAATGTGGGTATTTTAAATCTCTGATTATAATTGTGGATGTGTCTGCCTGTCTCTTCTTTAGTTTTATCAGTTTTGTTTCATGTATTTTGAATTCTGTTACCTGAGCTATAGGAACATTTAGGATAATTATGCACTCCTAATTTATTGATCACCTACCGTGTGACAAGCATTCTTGTACATGCTTTCCATATATAAGCTCCTTCATTATTAATGAGTTTATTTGGTATTTATTCTATCATTTTTAGAGAGGAGAAGAAATCCAGTGCATAAAGTGATGAAGAACCTTGCACAAAGTTTTACATAGTAGGATAAAACCCCGTGCAGTTAGATTTCAGAGTCTTCAGTTTTGACTAGTATGCTATTTTAGATGTGGAAGGGGGATTCAAACTTTGGGCAGAGTAAGGAATGTGATTATATTACAAACTCCTTTGAAAATTCTGCTTTTCGTTGTGTTGTTAAACTGGTTCATATCTTGGCACATTACACACATCTATTATCAGATAAGAAAATAAGACATATGTCCTACCAAAATAGAAATAATTTATGTTAGAGTCAACATTTAAATTCCACATGTTTGTATTCATTTCTCTTAGTGCTTTGTGTGTGGCCTGAGAGCTGATTTCTCTCTTCTGCCTCTGAATTGTACAAAAGCAGTCTCAAGGTGGCTGATGGAGAAAAAGGAAGTCTCTTAAATAAATTTTCAAGGGTTCATAAAAGCCATTGCCAAAGAAGTCCAGTAGCCAATCCCACTCTGCCAATGGAGCTTCATTCAAGTGTCTCCATCCATCCCCTTTGTTTCTTGCTCAATGACTTAGAGCTAGGGCAATGGGCTTTTAATCAAAGGAAGTAATGTGAGTTTGGCTCTTCCACTTACTAACTTTGTGATTTTGGTAAAGTGACTTAACTAATCTATAAAACGGATCTACTGATGGTACCTACAAAAAGATTATTTTGATAGTAATACACAGAACACTACTTGAAGGGGCTTTATTATAGCAATTTTTATCTCTCTTTATAAATAAAGGGGGTTTCCTTCCTCTAGTATCTGCTTGGCCATGTAGTCAATGCTAATACAGCCACGTGCTGCATGATGACATTTCAGTCAACAACAGACCACATATATGATGGTGGTACCATCCTATATAATAAAAGCCTAATATGCAAATCGACCAATGGTGGAACGACCAGTCATTAGGACCTGCACTGACCACCAGGGGGCAGATGCTCAATGTAGGAATTGCCCCCTGGTGGTCAGTGCACTCCCACAGGGGGAATGCTGCTCAGCCAGAAGCTGGGCTCATGGCTGGTGAGCGCAGCGGTGGTGGCAGGAGCCTCTCCCGCCTCCACTGTGGGCAGGTGGTAAGGAGTGGGGGTCCTGGACTGTGAGAGCCCCAGACTATGAGAGGGATGTCTGATTGTTGTCTTAGGCATGGCAAGCAGACATCCCTGAGGGATCCAGGACTGCGAGAGGGCACATGCCGGGCTGAGGGACCCCTATCCCCCAATGCATGAACCTCATGCTCCGGGCCTCTAGTGAGATTATAATGGAGCTGAAAAATTTCTATTGCCTGTTGATGTCACTGCTATCCTAACATCATAGCCATCCTAAAGCCGTAGCCATTGTAATGTCATAGCCATGGTAATGCTTCATCCATTATAATGTGGTAGCTGTCCTAATGTAGTAGCCATCCTAACACAGTAGAACATTACTCAGCATCATTCTGATGATGCTGGTGTAAAAGAACTTGCTGCACTGCCAGCTGTACAAAAGGATAGCACATAGGAGGCTATACCACTATCCCTGTGCAAGTACACTCTCAGGTGTTCGCACAATGACGAAATCGACTAAACGACGCATTTTTCAGAATGCATTTCTACTGTTAAGTGGTGCATGATTGTAATGGTCAGCTAGGAGTCCCTTCTGTGTTTCAGGCACTTTTATCTCCATGATCTCACTTAGCTCTCATTTACCCTGGTAACCTTGTAGAAACTTTTTATTATTACCTTTTTACAGAGGAGGAAATTGAGACTCAGAGAGGTTACATGACTTGCCCCTGCTGATGTCTATAATGGTATGAAAACCAGGATATGAGTAAAACCTCTTTTTTCCACAGACCTCCCCTCTTTATTCTACTCTCTCGCTCAAATGCTAGAGAGGCTCTCCTGGGCCTTCCATGTACAGCCATGCAGGTTATATATTGAACAACTCCAGGAGGGTCATTTTCATATGTATCAATGTCATATACCCTTGGAGCCTGCAGAGCACAACTTGAAGACATGTATGATGAGGTTCTGGTGCAGTTAATGTGTTTTATTCAGAGCAGAGAGATTTTGTTGACAGCCACATTGACACCCCTGCATTCCTCTTTTCAATCATTCTTGGAAGTGCTTTCCATGCTTTTATAATTCTGAGTACATGACCCAAAGCAACCTGACCACACCACCTCTCACCCTATGGGTACCTGTATTTGTACTCTTCTTTGAGTATTTACCTTCCATATGCCCCTATGTGCCTGCCACCTTCCAGAGCATGCTGTGAAAGAAATTGTGTATGTAGCTCGATTTGGCAGTCTGATGCCAAAACACAGGCAAGAGTGAGCTATTTTCTTTTAGTTCATCTTGGATGATTTTTCTTCATGTATTTGTGTGAGCTTTAGCCACCGAATGTCTTAGAGGTAGTCTTCAATGAAATAAACCCTTTCATGTCTAATTTTCCAAAAGATGCAGCTTAGCATTGTTCTATGCCTTTGGCTGTGCCTTTATGCACATGTGATAAGAAATATACATTTCAGAATAAGTTAGAAGACATGAATAGTTTTCAGCTGTGCATATTTTCTTCTCTAGACCAACTTTCCAAATGCTATGATCCACAGAGATCCTTCTCTACCAGCTTAGCTTTAATAATGGTGTTTGCACTAAGGGAACTGGAGGCAGCAGACACACTAGCTTTCAGTGGCTCTGAAAAAGGTCTATGGTCTGGGCCCACTTCATGACTTTATTTAATGACATCAGTAATAGTTACAAGTAGTTTATTGTATATCCCTTACACTTATACTGGATTTTATAGAATACTCTTATAGGCAAGAACTTAGAGCCATATCATAATCTTGTGAGGTTATGTGAAGAGGTAATTTTGTGTCTTGCAAGAGAGGAATCTGGACTATTAAGTTAGTGATGTCAAAAAAGATGTCCAAATTCACAAAGCAAATCAGAGTCCAGAACCATATTGGAGCTTTTCATCCCAGAAGGACCATAGCAATCACTGCATCTGTTTGGAGGTTATGGAGACTCACATCCTTTGCTTTCCTTAAGTCCTAAACTCAAAGATTCACTACAGCAATGTGGAGAACATTTAAAATATCTCCAAATTATTATAGTGATTTTAGACTAATTAGAGTTGAGTGAATATTCTGGTAGAATAAATCCATGTCTTTGTAAACTGCCTTCTCCAGAAATAACCCTTTCTGTAACCCTAATAAGCTACAAGTGCCAACATAAACAGTAAGAGGCAGAATTCCAATTGCTGTCTATTAAGGACTGTTTCAACAAGAACTACCCCAAGACCAAGCAGATATTTGTACCCCATGAAACACGTGGTCTCTATTGACCTACAGAGGTATAAGCAGGCAGAGAGCACAAACAACCCAGCGTATGTGATTGTCACTCAGCCAGATTACGATTCTATATTCATTCTCAAGGATTGGCAATACCTTTATTCCCTCAGAAACCCACGCTTACACCCCTATATGGCCTTTCTACTCTTGAGCTTAACACGTGGTCTGGTGGGCATGGTTTTTTTTTTGTATTTAAACATGCATGCTGATGGAAGCACATGCCTTAATGTATATCATTAATCGGTGACAAATAAAAGGCCCTGCTTGTTCTCTTTTAACATCTAGGTTCTTGTGAACAATTGAACTAACTCGATGTAAAAAGCAAATATTATTTAGAGAATGGAAATATCTTCTAATTCAATGGAAGCAGGTTCTAATACACAGCTCAATGGGGAGCTTAGCAAAGAAATCAGCATAGACCAGGATTGGAGCAGGTTGGAATGAGAATTCAGGAAATGGGAGAGTTAAATCTGTGGTTTTGAATTTCCTTGTGTGGCTTGATGTGGTTTCAAAAAAGTCTTTTCCCAAGTGAAATGCCAAGGCAGTAGTTTTAGAGAAAGTTAATGTTTCTAACTGCCTCCAGTTCCCTTGAGGGCAAACACCTTTATCGAATTATAGCTGGCGGGAAGTTTATGACATGTCAGCACCAATTTGAGGCATCCTCGATGATTAACCAGAAACAACAGACAGGGGAGAGTGGAATACAGCATTCAAGCCATTTGTCAGAGATAAATACTTGAAAATATATGTGTTCTAGGGTGATATTTTATAAAGTTTCTTGTCTTAGAATGTCATGTGGACATGTAATCAAAAATAAGCAGGAAAAACTGCACCTTTGTACTGTTGAACAGCAGGTAGGTGCACGGAGCCTGCTTGGTCGGCCATCCACACATCCCCTGCGGAGCACTGGGGACACTTCACAGCTCTAAGGAACACAGTAAAAGACCAGTGGACTAGGGCATTTCTGAATTTCTTTGTGGGGAATGTGGTGACTCTTCTATCGCAACTGCTAGAGGACACCAGAAAGAAAGGATTAGACTGTGAACTCTTGGATGGACAGGATCCTAACATATTTATTTGTATATTGTTGATGACGAGCATAAGACCTGTTTCATGGCAGGTACTGCTTAATTTAGCAATTTGTTAAATAGACAGCTATATTTTTAAAAATCTATGTGTGAGTGACAAAAGTACCTGAAACTAAGGGAGCACAGGGAAGTAAGTGTATTAAGGAGAATGAATGTGGGCCTATGTGTCTTGATGTTCTCATAATTGCTCACTTGGACAGGTACTTCTTGCTATTTGGTCCTAATAAAGAATGAAATACATAACACTAATGAATCTTTCAGCTCATTGAAGTTTTGCCTTGATATTATTGGCAGATCTAATTTATAAGCATCCCAGAGGTAGGCTTTAATAATTTGTAAAACCATGGTTCTCAAATTTTAAATACGTAAGAATCACTCCTGGAAACTGTAAACAACAACAACAACCATAGATTCCTGAACTATTCTCTAGAGTCTAGATATTCTGATTCAGCAGACCTGGGATAGGGACTAAGGAGTCCTTTTACAAATGGTTCATGAGCCACATTTTGAGGAATCCTGGTGCCCTGGATGAAGTATGCAGGAGAGAAAAGGTAATTGCTTGTTTTTGGAGGTGACAACTACACTTCTAGATTTTGTAAATTCTAGGCAAACTAAGAATCTCAGCACCAGTCTTAAAGACAATCTTAGAACCATCCCTATTCTCCAGAAGTCCCCAGAATGGTAGCTTCCACCTTGCAAACTTTCCAGCTCACTCCCAGCTGTGGGATTTGTGGGATTCAAGGCCTGGAAAGATGACCTTAACTGCAGCTGTAGTCTGAATTTGGTCTTTTGACATATTTTTAAATTTCTCATTCCCCATCACCATCCCTTTGGCAACCATCTACTTGTTCTCTTTATCGATGGGTCTGTTTCTGTTTTGTTTTGTTTGATTATTTGTGTGTGTGTTTTTAGATTCTACATATAAGTGAAGACATATGTTGTCTTTGTCTGATTACTTTCACTTTGTATAATACCCTCTATGTCCATCTTATTGCAAATGGTAAAATTTCATTCTTTTTATTGCTGAATAATATTCCATTATACATACACCACATCTTCTGCATTCATTCATATTTATTTATTTATTTATTTATTTATTTATTTATTTATTTATTCTATTAATCTTTACTGTTGAGATTATTACAAATGTCCCTCTTTTTTTCACCCCATAGTTCCTCTCCACTTGGTTTCCACCTCACTCCAGGCCCTAACCACCCTATTGTCTGTGTCTGTAGGTAATGCATACATGCATATAAGATCTTTGTCTAATCTCTTCCTGTACCCCCAACACTCCCTCCATTCTGAGAATTGTCAGTCTGTTCCATTTCCATACCCCTGATTCTATTCCATTCACCAGTTTATTTTGTTCATCAGATTTTTTATTCATTTGATTTTTAGATTCAGTTATTGATAGATATGTATTTGTTGTCATTTTGTTGTTCGTATTTTTTTATCTTACCTTTTTCTTCTTCCTCTTCTTAAAGAACACCCTTTATCATTTCATATAATACTGGTTTGGTGGCGATGAACTCCTTTAGCTTTTTCTTATCTCCTTTAGCTCTTTATCTGACCTTCAATTCCAAACGATAGCTTTGCTGGGTATAGTAATCTTGGTTATAGGCTCTTACTATTCATCACTTTGAATATTTCTTGCCACTCCTTCTGGTCTGCATAGTTTCTGTTGAAAACAATCAGCTGACAGTTGTATGGGCACTCCCTTGTAGGTAACTAACTGCTTTTCTCTTGCTGCTTTTAAGATTCTCTCTTTGTTTTTTGCCCTTGGCATTTTAATTATGATGTGTCTTGGTGTGGTCCTCCTTGGATTCCTTTTGTTTGGGGTTCTCTGTGCTTCTTGGACTTGTAAGTCCATTTCTTTCACCAGGTGGGGGAAGTTTTCTATCATTATGTCTTCTAATAGGTTTTCAATATCTTGCTCTCTCTTTTCTTCTGGCACCCTCATAATTCAGATGTCAGTATGCTTGAAGTTGTCCCAGAGGCTCCTTACACTATCTCCATATTTTTAAAATTCTTTTTTCTTTTTGCTCTTCTGGTTGGGTGTCTTTTGCTTCCTCATATTTCAAATCATTGATTTGATTCTTAGGATCTTTTAGTCTACTGTTGAATCCCTGTATATTATTCCTTATTTCAGTCAGTGTATGCTTAATTTCTGACTGATCCTTTCCCACTTTTTTTTGGAATTCTCACTAAGATCCTTGAAAGTCTAAGTTCCTTGGAGATTTCTAGAAGATTCTTGAGTAACCTTATAACTGTGGTTTTGAACTATACATCCAGTAATTTGCTTTCTTCCATTTCTTTCATTGTGTCTCCCTATTTTGGCTGCTTCCCTGTGCTTGTTTCTATGTATTGGGTAGAGCTGCTAAGTTTCCTTGAGTTGATAAGAGTGGCCTTGTGTAGTAGGTGTCCCATAGGGCCCAGTGGCTCAGTCTCCCCAGTCACCTGAGGTAGATACTCTAGGTGCAACCCTTTGTGGGCTGTGTGCACAGTCTTCTTATAGTTGAGCCATGATTGCTGTTGGTATCACTGGGAGGAATTGACCTCTAGGCCAATTAGCTGTGGGGACCAGGTGTGACTATAGTGGGAGAGCTACTGTGCAGGAGACACCCTTAGGAGCAGGACTTGCTTCAGTGGGGCTTTGGTGCTCACTGACTCTTCCCCTTGAGTGTGTCACTTATGGATGTTAAGAGTTGTAATCTGATATGATCTCACACTGATCACTGAATATACTGGCTCTTGGGTCTCCAGGGAGGTGCAAAGTCAGCCACTGCCTGGGGCCACCCAGCTGGAGTTACAGAGAGATCTGCAATTCCTCCTTTATATCAGGTTTGGAAGTGCCCAGATGAGGCCCAGCTGTGAAGCAAGGCAGGCTGGTGCTGGTGCTTGGTCTTGGGCCTTTTATTAATAGGTTTGGAACTCCTTGACCCAGCTGCAGCTTGTTTGACAGGTTTTTAGCCTGAGAAAGCCGTGCTCACAGTTTGGGTGGGGTTGTAAATTGGGTGGGGCAAGGTCTCAGAGAATCACCAGGGCAGAGCAAACAGAAATGGCTGCCAGTCAGCCCTGCAACATATCCTAGCACAGGTCCCAGCACAGGAACAATGACCATTGTGTGCACCTCCATCTGGAAGAAAGCTGTTCCGAGTTCCTGCCCTAATGCCAGACAGTCCAGTTGCTCCTCATATGTGTCTGGGTCCCCCAGAGCCTCGCCCGGTACTGAAGCTCAAGGAAGCAGGAGCTTGTAAGTTAAGTTCATGGTGCTGGCCTTTTAAGAGGAGCAGCTGGGTCTCCAGCAGCCTGTGTGTCACTGAGCCCCAACCTGCACTGGTATTACAGCCCATAGTTCTTACTGCCCATAGGAACTTTTTTTCATAGCTCTGGGACCCTGGGCTGGGCGTCTGGTGTGGGGCTGGGATCCCTTGTTCCTCTGGGCGGCCTCTACAGAGGCAATCTCCTTCCCAATTAAAGAAGCAGCCCAAGTGAGTGCCAGCCCAGCCCATTCTGCACCTCCACACCTCCTACCAGTCTCAGTGTGCTTATTTCTTTATTTCTCTTGTTGCAGGACTTCCATTCAGCCAGCTCTCCAGAGGTTCTGGATGATGGTTGTTCTGTATTTTAGTTGTAATTTTGATGAGGTTGTGGGAGGCAGTGAGTACAGGTGTTTACCTATGCCACCATCTTGGTTCCCTCAATTCCTCTATTCATCCATCTCTTGATGGACATCATGTTTTCCATATCTTGGCTACTACTAGTAATGCTGCAGGAAACACAGTGGTACATATATCTTTTAAATTAGTGTTTTTGTTTTCTTCAGATAAATACTCAGAGGTAGTATTGCTGGATCATATGAATGTTCTATTTTTAATTTTTTTGAGGAATCTTCATACTGTTTTCCATAGTGGCTGCACTAATTTTCAATTGCATCAACATTGTTTGAAGGTTCCTTTTCTCCCATATCCTCTCTAGCACTTGTTATTTGTTGATTTATTGATGATAGTCATTCTGATAGGTATGAGGAGATATCTCATAGTGGTTTTCATTTTCATTTTCAGTATGTTAGTAATATTGAGCATCTTTTCATGTCTGTTGACCATCTGTACATCCTCTTTGGAGATATGTCTATTTAGGTCCTCTGCCCATTTTTTAATTGAATTGTTTGTTTTTTGGTGTTAAGTTGTATGAATTTCTTATATATTTTGGATATTAATTCTTTATCAGATTTATGATTTGCTAATATTCTTTCCCACTCAGTAAGTTGTCTTTTCATGTTGTTGATTGATTTCTTTGCTCTGCAAAAATTTTTTAGTTTGATGCAGTCCCATTTACTTATTTTTACTTGTTTCCTTTGCTGAGGAGATATATCTAAAAAGAAATTGCTATGAGAAATATCTGAGATTTTACTGCCTATGTTTTCTTTAGAAATTTTATGGTTTCAGATCTTATATTTAATCAGTTTTGAATTTATTTTGTACATAATGTAAGAAAGTGGTCCAATTTCATTTTTTTGCATGTATCCCAACACCATTTATGATGATACTGTCTTTACCTCATCTCCTTAGTAATAGATTAATTGACCATGTAAGTGAGGATTCATTTCTGGGCTCTCTATTCTATTGCATTGATTTATATATCTGTTTGTATGTCAGTACCACATTGTTTTGATTATTGTAGCTTTGAAGTATAGTTTTATAACAGGGAGCAGCTGCGTCTCCAGCAGCCTGTGTGTCACTGAGCCCCAACCTGCACTGGTATTACAGCCCGTACTACTCACTTCATTCTTTCTCAAGACTTCTTTGGCTATTTAGATTCTTTTGTGGTTCCATATAATTTTTAGAATTAGTTGCTCTAATTCTGAGAAGAATGCCATTGGTATTTTAATAGGAATTGCATTGAATTGTATATTGCTTTAAGTATTTAGGCACATTTTTTCAAAGTCTGAAATAGCCCCCAAAGTATCAACTAGTAGTCTAAATGCTTTCAAAACAATGTGGGAAGAATAACAGAACAACATAATGCAAATCTCTGTAACCACATCATTTTGAAGAAAGTCATCTTATTAGCAATCTATCATCAGGACAGAATGGAAAAAACCAAATTCCTTTGTGACTATGATATTTTGATCGTTGCTAAATATTATGACTAAAAGGCATGAGGTTTAGATGGTAGTAACAACTGACATTTGTATATAATAAATGTTCACAAAGGTTTATTCTAAGCAATTAGTCCACAAAGAAGGCTTAGAAATAGGTATGACAGATTTGATTTTAGAATATTAAGTATATTTTTTAAATAAAGAAGCATCATTATAAATGATGTTGGTTCCATAATCAGTTCCAATGTCAAAAAAAGGTTTTTAACACCAGAGATGGTTGAAATAATATTTAGCAGACAAAAACCCATGAAGGCAGGTTAAAAGAGAGCTCCCCACCCCCTGCCTCACCCCTCCAGAATGTTCTGAGCAACAGTGGTATCTTTACAGGAGGTGTAAATTAGTTTCATAATGTCTCATTGAAATGAACCAGTTATGGTAGTCTTGTTTTAACAAATCAGTCTTTTATAGCCAAGATATCCCCAGATTATTGATGAGGTCTGTCATCTCAGCTACCCCTCAATCTTTTCAGCTCTTACCTAGAAATAGCTGAATGAGAAACACTACAACAAAATTTATAAAATCTGTTAGCATAATTTACACAGATTTCTAAGGGAACTGAAAATGTCTTTTAAGAAGCCTTTTGGCATTTAATTAGAGTTCTTTTACTGAAACAACGTATTTTGTTAACTTTTGGGGACCTACGACTCCATTTTAATTAACATTTAAATCTCAAATTCCCTCTTGCCCCAATTAAATGCCTCTTCCTTTGTCTTTGAGAATCACTCTTGTTCATGAGTGAAATCTGTTAACAGTTATCCTTAAAAGTAATGTTCTGAATGTAGGGAATAAAATACAGCTGTTTGATAGAGAACTCTGGAGTAAAAGTTAAAAATATCATGGGTTTTATTCATCTCCATGGTCCTACCCAACCAGGTATAGCCTAGCACACTTCCCTTGTTGGTTTTCTTCATTTTTCATTTATGAATTCAACTGCTAATCTCCTTTCCAGCTCTGATGAGTTATAATCAGAAATACAGCAGAGTTCTAAGTTGTGATCCTGACCTATGGGAAATGTAATGTAGCTGCCTTGTTTCCCAGCCAGATGACATGGCTCTGGAGAACAAAACACTGCGTGGGAAGGAGTGGAGAAAAGTATTAAGAGTCATGACCAGTGCTAGTCCGTTACCTCGGTAAGATCTGGTACAGAGAACACGATGCAAGCACATCTAGATGACTACAGAGCTAAGGTGGAGCTTACATTGGATATGGCAGTTTGTAGCAGTACTTGTGGAAGAAAATGAATGTGTGTGTGAGCGCGCGTGTGTATGTATATTCTGGGAGGGATGGAGTGGTTTTTGCCTTTCTGGGAAAGCCAGCTAAACTGACATCTGCAGCTGTCTGATATGATAAATTGGAATTAAGCAACAAGAGCATAACCTGTGGACTCTGTGGAGACAGGAAAATGGCAGGAAGAGTCATAGCACTAGAAGTTCCTTCTAGATTATTACTGACTTTTGTATGAAATTTGGCCTTGACTGTACCTGCCTTTCAACTTTTCTCATCATTACTCCCCAGATAAACACTCTTAAAAATAAAATCTCTACTATAGGAAGTCACTAGGAAACCAATCATTTTCTTCATCACATAATTTTATTATATGCTTTTACCGCTAAAATTACATATAAATGTCTACATTTATAAATAATTTTTAAAAAGGATACAGTTTGTCATATATGAAGTCTAAAATATACACACCAAATTTTTACAGAAGTAATCTCTGGGTAATAAGATTAGAATTGTTTTTTTCCTATGTCCTTCTCTTTTCTGTTCAATTTTTCAAAAACATAAGATTTAAAATTTCTATGTGAAGAGAAATATAAATGTTATTCAAAAAAACCATGTCATGATAATTGCTAACAATTATGGAGCAAGGGAAGGGTTGTAATAATTGACCATTGCATTTCACCTGGGGAAAGAGGAAAGTGAGACTGACCAGGTGAGGCTCCTGAAAAGTGGGAGGAATATGAATCACAGGTCTGGGTTGGGTCAAAGGACTGATGGAGTGCGGTGCAAATATAGGCTGTGGTGTCGTCAAAACAGAACAGTGAGATTAGATTTTGGTGGGAAAAGTTATTGGTAATGACAACATCTAGGTTATGACCATGTAAGTGAGTGACTAACATAGTGTAGGACAGGAGGTTATAAAAGTCAGAGATCAGGGCATTGGGAAGACTATCTTTGGAGAGATATGGAGAGAAAATAGCGAGCCAGGAGCTAAAATCTTCAAGACATGAGAAGAAATATCCCAGGGATCTTTGTTAGTTAGTTTTTTTGTTGTTGTTTTTAATCCTCACTTGAGGATATTTTTCCATTACTTTTAGGGAGAGTAGAAGAGAGAAGGAAAGACAGAGAGAAGCATAAATGTGAGAGAAACACATCGAATTGTTGCCTCCTGCACAAGCCCCAATCAGGGCCCAGGGCCCAGAACAGGGAGGAGCCTGTAAATCAAGGTACATGCCCTTTGGTCTGCAGGCCTAGCTAGGGCTATCCTAAGGATTTTTAGATACAGGTAACAAGGTTGGATAGAAGATGATATAATCTTCTGATATGAAAATTAAAGCTAGGTGATTTTAGGGAGGAAGGAGGGAAAATGGCTGAAAGTAGCTTTAAAGAGCAAGACAGGCACCTACCCACCCATCATTATTTCCATTATACACTATACAGGTTGGAAGAGCAGCATTTAAGAATGCTGCAGGAGAAGCTGTGTTCTCAGGGGATAGCCAGACTTCAGTGAGGACACAGAGGTGAATGGTTGTGGAAAGGAGATTTTACTGATGATGAATGATGAGTTTTAACTGATTTGCGTATTGGTTTATATGGGATGAGAGGGGTAGGAGACAGTATCAGAACAGGTGGTGAGGATTAAAGCACAGCAAAACGAAGACATTAATATGTTGTCTCTTTTAGGATTATTCCTAAAATTCTCCTTTTGTAACAAATCATTTGGTCCCATTTAAAAATATATATATTTTATTGATTTTTTACAGAGAGGAAGGGAGAGGGATAGAAAGCTAGAAACACTGATGAGAGAGAAAGATCGATCAGCTGCCTCCTGCACCCTCCCCCACAGTGGGGATGTGCCTGCAACCAAGGTACATGCCCTTGACCGGAATCGAATCTGGGACCCTTCAGTCCACAGAACGATGCTCTATCCACCGAGCCAAACTGGTCAGGGCTGGTCCCATTTTAATACACAAAGCTAGAGCCTCTATTTCCACATAAATAATCAGGAACAGCATGAGAGATACTGGATCCAGAAGCTCTGCAATGAGTAAGAGAAGAAAGGAATTTACAGAGATTGCATACATGTGTCAAATGCAAGCCTCATTTACCACAATTTTCTTTGTAAAAATTATGCACAAAATAATGGCAAGGCATGGATATTTCTGGAATGTTTCCTTTCAAGAAAAAAAGAAAAAGAAAAAGAATCATGGGTTGCAAACCAAGATAAAAAAAAAAAAAAGGACTTCTGACAAGCTTGTGTAGGAGTGATAGAAATGTCAGAAAAGATTGACCTGCTTCCAAATCTTCCACTATTTGTTATGAAATGTGACACATGTCATTAGAAACATTTTCCTAAGAGGATAAGCTAGATTGTGAAAATAGATTACAGATTGTCCTAAGGACTACTGAATAGCACAGTCTGGAGAAGCTAAGCCAGTGCTGCCGGTGGCCTGTCTTGTACTGTCTCCCTGTGTGATCAGGGGCCTGGAGCAATTGGATCTCTCCATATGCCCTGTGTGTGCCCTCTCCTTTTAGCTTCCCACATACGGTCTCCCGTATGGGTCTCTCCCTTGGGTTGTTTGATGGGCATGGGCTTCCAGAACAACTTAGTTGGACTTAGGTTATCTGAGCCAGGTTCTCTACCTGCATCAACAGTGCCCTCTACTGAGGAATTTAGGTATGTCCTCCCAAAGGCAATTTGGGACAGGAGTCAAGTAGCCCTGCAAGGGATCACAGTTCTGACTGTCCCCTTTCTGAGGTTTGAGGTTACCTTTCCTGACCCTTTGGACAGGATGACTCTCATGAGCCACTGTGTGAACTTCCTCACAACTGATCTTGGGGTGTGTGTGTGTGTGTGTATGTGTGTGCTCTATCTGATTCAAGGGTTTGAGGTAAAGTGCCAAAAGCATTCCCTATGGTCTATTGATGTTTTTCCCCTCTGGGAAAACAAATGGAACAAATATGTAACCAAAATCTAAACCAGGATCCTCCTGTACCTTATAAACAACAACAATCTCTCTCCTATTGTTGCGGAGGCCGGAAGTTCAAGATCAAGGCACCGGCATGGTTGGGGGAGAGTCCTCTTCCTGGTTCAGAGACAGTGCCTTCTTGCTTTCTCTTTGCATAGTGGTAGGGGATAGGGATCTCTAGGGGCCTCTTTTATAAGAACACTAATCTCATTAATGAGGGCTCCACCCTCTTGACCTATAACCCTCTAAAAGACCTGCCTTCTACCATCATATTTGGGGTGTAGGTTTTCAACGTGTGACTATATGACTTTGAGGTGGGGGAAGGTACAAACATTCAGAACACAGCAAGCAGCATTTGACCTGAAGTTTTCTGAAAGGACATTCTGTTTGTCCTTGTAGTAGATATAAGGTTGTGGTCTGAAATAAATCTTTTGTTTTTCAATTTTAAAACTTTTTATTTTTTATTATTTTTTAAAATATATTTTTATTGATTTCAGAGAGGGAGAGTGAGAGAGAAAGAGAGATAGAAACATCAATGATGAGAAGAATCAGTGATCGGCTGCCTCCTGTATGCCCCCTGCATGTTTGGGCTGTCTTACTGGGGATTGAGCCTGCAACCTGGGCATATGCCCTTGACCAGAATCAAACCTGGGACCCTTCAGTCTGCAGGTCGATGCTCTAGCCACTGAGCCAAACCAGCTAGGGCTGAGACAAGTCTTCCTCCGCATTTCTCACTACAAAGGATCAAGACTTCCTATAAGTATGAAAAAATGAACTCAGAGTAGCATTATGGTTCTGGGAATCCACTTTTTGTGTGTGGCTTCTGGGAGGTGACTACTGTTCAAGGTAGGGAATTTATCTTGGCGGTTCCAATTTATCTTGGCGGTACCATTGGTTAATGAATGATATACTGAAGGCCATGGTGAGGTTTACTAAGCTAGACCATCCTGAGTTGGAGAGCAAGATTCTTCTTGTTCTACTTAAGTAGAAGACTTGAAACCAGAAACTCCTAGAAGAAAACATAGGCAGTAAAATCTCTGATATCCTGTTCACAATCTGTTTTTCTGATATATCTCCTTGGGCAAGGGAAACAAAAGAAAAAACAAACACACTTCTCAATGAATGAGATCAAAAGCCTCACTTCTCTTTTGGAATATAGAAGGAATTAGAATGAATTTAGCAGAATCAGCAAAATTAATTTTGCTTTCCTTTAGCCCCATTTTTAAAGGCAAAACATGTACAGAAAACAGTTACAAATACATAGAAATATGAGAATTTTTGCCTTAATGGTTGAAAACATTTGACTGAGTGTTGTTCAGAGATTCAACCACCAGGATTTCTTCCTATGCCCCCTTTATTAATTTGCATGTTTGGGCTGTATTACTGTTCTGCAACACACAATGCTAGAATGTATTTCTCGTGAATAAGGTACAAACCACAAATGTATGATTCCACTGCACTAGCATTCTTCAGGTTAATTCAAACTTTCCTTTATTTGTTGAAGTTACTGTGACTTTTCTTCTTCCAGAAATTATTTTGGCTCCTTTTCAAATGAAGGTCAGGCTTGTATTGACTAGTTTATAAAGCTTCCAATGTCTTCTGAGAACAAGTGAAAATAGCTAACATTTATTGGGCACTCGGGGTAAACTAGGGAGGGTGCCAAACACTTTAACATAGCACATTATAGTACTTAATTCTGACAACAGTTTGGGGAAGTTGCTATTATGATCACCCTTGTTTTAGAAGTGGAGGAAACTGAAGCTTGAGGATATTACTCAGCCCACTCGAGGCCACATGGTTAGTAAAAGGCCAGATCTGTAATCAGAATCCATGAGCAAGTGCATTCCAGCCCCTTACCGATGTCCCCAACTGCTGTTGTGTGGTTTGCCATTTTCATCTGAGAGCACCTTTAACAAAGCTCAAGATGAATGAATTTGGGAGGCAAAACAGCTATAAACCAGAGAACAATATTACTTTATATCAGGCCACACAGAAAAAAGAAATCTCACTGTAATTTTCATTGTGGCAGCTGCTAGATTTCTACCTTTACTGAGGAAAAACTATGTTTAAGCCAGCCCTATGCAACTAGCTGCCAAGAGGTCATAAAGTTCAAAAAGGAATGAGCCAGGCCTGGCCAGTGTGGCTCAGTGGTTGAGCATAAACCTATGAACCAGGAGGTAATGGTTTGATTCTCGGTCAGGGCACATACCCAGGTTGTAGGCTCAATCCCCAGTAGGGGGCATGCATGAGGCAGCTGAACATTGCTATTTATCTCATCAATGCTATTTCTATCTGTCTCTTCCTCTTCTTTCTTTTCTCTGAAATCAATAAAACTATATTATAAAAAAAAAAAAGAATGAGCCAGAGTGCTTGTCTTCTTTATGTCTACAATCTTGTGTGAGAGAAAGACATATAAACTATAAAGGCAATTCTTTCTTGTGCATGTGTATGGTGTGGTGTGTGTGCATATGGGTGGTGTATTCATAGTGTGTGTGTGTGTGTGTGTGTGTATGCATGCGTGCATTCGAGCGCAAAGAGAGAATAGTGTACTTGTGGGGTTGTGCATGGTGTTATGTCATGGGATTGTTTTTGAGTGTTGTATGTGTGTGTGTTGTGCACATGTGTATGTTCCTCTGTCTGAATGTTTAGTACATGTGTGTGGTGTGTGCAGTGGATTGTGCTTTCATTTGAGTGGGTTGTGTGTGAGGTGTGTGGATGTGTAGGGTATATGGGCACCCTCGTGTGAAATTGTGCATCTGGGGGAATTGTGCTGATGGTGGCAGAGTGCAATTATCCCACCCAACAATCTTGGAATTCATTTCCTCCTCAGCCTTCAGAGTAGGCTTAAATTTTTAACACGACACGTACCCTCAGTAACAGAGAAAACCGGAAATATCTTCCAGGAAATGATTGTCATAAAAGAACTTAAGGAAACACATGTGACTAAGACTCACCAGCTTTTCAGAGAAAGCTATGGTAGAGTTATGTAGTTTACAAGAAAAGCTCAGCTCACGAAGAACTTTCTGGGGCCAAAAAGTGCCTTTATCTTTTGTGTATATTCAGACATGAATTTGATGGTGGTTCTCTTACAGGTAAAACATGAATTGAAGTGGCCTCTGCTGTCCCATTCAATTCATTGGCTGTGCTTTCACTGAGAGCTCTCCCTGGACTCTGGGGGTGGAGAGGTGGGGGGTAGGGTGCTTTAATAACCCATCATAACATTTCTTCCCAACCAGTGAGGAGCTGTCTGCCGATTTCTGAACACCTGGCTCTTGGCCTGACTTCACTTTCAGCCTCTGGTCCTTCAGATTTGCTGTTCTTTGCTGTGTATCCTGGCACATGGACAATGGCCATTTCTTTTTTTTTTAAATATATTTTATTGATTTTTTTATAGAGAGGAAGAGAAAGGGATAGAGAGTTAGAAACATCGATGAGAGAGAAGCATCGATCAGCTGCCTCCTGCACACCCCCACTTGGGGATGTGCCTGCAACCGAGGTACATGCCCTTGACCGGAATCAAACCTGGGACCCTTGAGTCCACAGGCCGACGCTGTATCCAGTGAGCCAAACCAGCTAGGGCAACAATGGCCGTTTCTTAGGCTGTTTTATCTACCCTTTTGTCTAAACATCTTTCATTTGCTGACATGGGAAGTTTGGGCTCCAATCCAAGAACTTGGTAGAGTATCACACATTTGGGGGTTCGCATCCTTTGGGGTCACCCTGCCTTTGTCAGTATGTGGAGACCTGGTGCATCACATGTCTGTTTGGTGGTGTCTTCCCTGCCCATCTATGTTGGTAAGTCTCTAAGGCAGCTGTGAAGCTTTGGGTTGTTTCTATTTTCCAAAGTGTTGAGCCAGCCTGATCCTGTCTCAGGTGTCTGTGTTCCTCACGGTGATTGGCAGAGGGATGGGCACAGTTACTCACCTGCAGACACCTCTGTGCACAGGCTCAGTGGCTGTCCCATAAATGTTAGTTCCCCTCTACTCTCCTGGCTGTTCCTTAGGCCCTCAGGGTTTGCTACTGAAATACTCTTCCTCTACCCTGAATTCATTTGTTCTGTATTTCACCTCTGAAAGACCAGACTCCTGCCTTCTAAGATGGCAAGACACTCACTCAATTCAAATAGGTATTGAGTACTACCGAGTATTAGGCCCTCAGCAAGATATCACGAGGGACAGGCACATGCCAAGACACTTTGTTTACCACTCAGAAACTTACAATCTAGTGGGTCAGTTAATTGTCTGCGTGGTACTTGGCAGGAGACTGGATGACACTAGTGATGGAAGCAATGACACTTAGCAGATTTTGAGATAAGATGCTACCTTTTGTGTAAAAATGAGGGAGAATAAGGATATATACCTCTACATATAGAAGCCAAGCGACTGGAACACCAGAATAACTGGAAAGACCCTTTGCTTTGAGTGCACTATAGCCCCATGGGTCCCCTCCACCCCGATTGGGGGGCGGGGCCAGCCGGGTAACTACCCTTGGCCCCTCCCCCAGCCACCTGGCCCTAATTGGCCCCAATCAGGGTGGGCTGGCTGGACCCCTCCCGTGCACGTGCCCCTGGCCTCTAATATATATATAATATATTTGTCCATATAAATATATTGAGACTCTGAAAAGATTCACAAGAGTCCAATAACAGAGGCAATCTGTAGTGGAAGGCAGTGGGTGGGAGATTTTGTAGCCTCTTTAGTAGCTCTTAGATAGTGTAGTTTTGGAATGGTTTATTATCTGATCAGGCTAGTTGCTTCTCATTGTTACTCTTTTTTCAAAAATTTTTTTAACCATTTTTGTTTTTGATTTTTCTTTATTAACTTCTCAATAACTTGTTTTTAGTGTCCTCAAGTCCCCCAACCCTGTTGGCAGTTTATTGCCAGCACAAAACATTTATAGTTTAGCTTAATTAGAGCAGATATCTTCATTATTTTGAATCTTTCTATTCAAGAACATGTTATATCTTTCCAGTTTTTCAAGTCATTGTGTCTTTCCAGTGTTTTTCATCTTTTCTTACATGGGATCACACACAATTTTTGATAATCTTATTCAAAAGTATTTTACTAGTCACTGTTGTTAATTTTTTCATTTTCTCTCTCTCTTTCTCAAGTTCTAACAGAGGATATTTTTCTATTGATTTTTAGAGAGAGTGGAAGAGAGAGGGAAAGACAGAGAGAAACATCAGTGAAAGAGAAACATCGATTGGTTGCCTCCTGCTCAGGTCCCGACCAAGGTTTGGGTTGGGGAGGAGCCTGCGACCAAAGTACACGCCCTTGACCAGAATCAAACCCCAGACACTTCAGTCCTCAGGTCAACACTCTATCCACTGAGCAAACCTGGCTAGGGCCACCCACTCTCTTTAATCTTTCTATGTAGTTTTGTTTGTATCGATGAAAGATAATGATTTCTAAATAAAGGTATACCCACCATTGTAACAAATTCTCTTAATGCATGCATTTGTCTTTCAACTCTTTTGGGTTTTTCATATTTACAATACAATTATTGGTAAATAATAGTAACTTTCCCTCCTGCTTTCTCATTATACCTATAATTTCTTCCTTGTATAATAAATTTGCTAGTAAAATAGGCTCACTTTTGGCAGTTACCCATGATTAACTAAGGTCCAAAAATATTAAACGGAAAAGTCCAGAAATAATTTTTAAATCTTTAATTTGGGGCCTCTCTAAAGAAGTGTGATGAAATCCCATGTCCTCCTGCTCCATCCCCCCGTTTGTGAGCCATCGCTTGGTCAGTGTATCTAAGACGTATGTCACTTAGTAGCCACCTCCTTATCAGATGGACCATCTCAGCATCTCAGTGCTGGTGTTCAAGTAAACCTTAGTTACTCATCACTGGCCCCAACGTGCAGGAGTCCTGCTGCTGGCAATTGGGACACTACAAAGAGAAGGTGTAAAGTGCTTCCTTTAAGGGCAAACGTGAAAGTTCTTGAGTTAAGGAGAAAAGAAAGAAATCACATGCTGAGGTTGCTAAGATCTACATTAAGAACAAATTTTCTATCCGTGAAATTGTGGGGAAAAAAAGAAATTCATTCTAGTATTATGGTTGCAGCTCAGGCTGCAAAAGTGATAGCCATTGTATGTGCTAAGTGCTTAAATACAGGCACAGCTCATTTTTTATGCTTCACTTCTTTGCTGTACATTGCAGATACTGAGTTTTCCTCAACATCAAGGCAGGACCTCTACCAGCAAAAAGAATACAACTCACTGAAAGCTCAGATGCTGGTTAGTATTTTTTATCCATAAAATATTTTTAATTAAGCTATACATGTTTAATGTTATTTACTTTAAAAATTTTTCTGTTGAAAGTATTACATATGTGCCCTTCCCCCCACCCCCACTGACCTCTTCTAGCCCATTCCCACCCACCAGCCCCAGGCCTTCACCACCCTATCGTTTGTGTCAAAAGGTTATGCAAATATGCATACAAGTTCTTTTGCTGACCTCTTCCCATCCACCCACCCTCTCCTGCCTTCTCTCTGAGGTTCCAAAGTCTGTTCCATGCTTCTATGTCTCTGTATCTATTTTGTTTATCAGTTTATTTTATTCATTAGATTCCACATATGAGTGAGATCATATGATACTTATCTTTCTCTGACTGGCCTATTTCTCTTAGCATAATAGTCTCTGGGTCCACCCATGCTGCTGCAAATGGTAAGAGTTTTTTCTTTTTTACAGGGACATAGTATTCCACTGTGTAAATGTGCTACAACTTTTTTATCCACTTATCTACTGATACTGATGGGCAGTTGGGCTATCTTGGCTATTGTAAATTGTGCTGCTATGAATATAGGGTACTTATATCCTTTCTGATTGGTGTTTCTAGTTTCTTAGGATATGTTCCTAGAAGTGGGATCCCTAGGTCAAATGGGAGTTCCATTTTTAATTTTTTGAGGAAACTTCATGCTGTTTCCCATGGTGGCTGCACCAGTCTGCATTCCCACCAGCAGTGTATAAGGGTTCCCTTTTCTCCACAACCTCACCAACACTTGTGGTTTGTTGACTTGTTGATGATAGCCATTCTGACAGGTGTGAAATGGTACCTCGTGGTCATTTTGACTTATATCTCTCAGATGATTAGTGACTTTGAGTATTTTTTTTTCATATGTCTCTTGGTCTTCTGCATGTCCACTTTTGAGAAGTGTCTATTTAGGTCATTTGCCCATTTTTTAATTGCATCATTTGTCTTCCCTTTGTTAAGTGTATAAGTTCCCTATATGTTTTAGAAACTAATCCCTTATCGGATGCATCATTGGCAAATATGTTCTCCCATGCAGTGGAATCTCTTGTCATTTTGCTGATGGTATCTTTTGCTGTGCAGAAACCTTTTATTTTGATGTGGTCCCATTTGTTTATTTTCTCCTTAGGAGATGTAGGAGATGTATCAGTAAACATATTGCTATGAAAGATGTCTGAGATTTTGCTGCCTATGGTTTCTTTGAAGACTTTTATGGTTTCATGACTCACATTTAAGTCTTTTATCCATTTTTAGTTTATTCTTGTGTATGGTGTTATGTTGATGGTCTAGTTTCATTTTTTGGAATGTACCTGTCCAATTTTCCCAGCATGATTTAGTGAAGAGACTGTTTTTACTCCATTGTATGCTCTTCCTCCTTTGTCTTATATTAATTGAGCATAATGGCTTGGGTTGATTTCTGGGTTCTCTATTCTGTTCCATTGATCTATATGTCTGTTCTTGTGCCAGTACTAGGCTGTTTTGAGTACAATGGCTTTGTAGTATAACTTGCTATCTGGTATTGTGATTCCTCCAAATTTGTTTTTCTTTCTTAAGATTGCTGTGGCTATTCAGGGTCTTTTTTGTTGTTGTTCCATATACATTTTTGGAGTGTTTGTTCTAGATCTGTGAAATATGCCAAAGGTATTTTAATGGGGGTTGTATTGAATCTATAAATTTTGGATAGTATGGACATTTTAATGATGTTGGTTCTATCAATCCATGAATATGGTATATTCTTCCATTTGTTTACCACATTATTTTTTTAAAAAGACATAATGCTATTGCACACTTAATAGACTACAATATAGTGTAAATATACAATGGGAAATCAAAAATTTCATGTGACTTGCTTTATTGCCATATTTGCTTTATTATGGTGATCTGGAACTGAACCACAGCATCCAAGGGGTAGGCCTGATTAGGGCTCAGTACTAGCCTTGGTTTCAGGCATCTGCTGGGGGTCTTGGAACACGCGGAACGAAGATAATCAGGGAACTAATGTATGTGGGTAAAACTGCTTTAGAAAATTGTTTGGATTGTTCAGTAAAAGTGAATTATGAAGATCGTGTGGCTCAGTGATTCCACTTCTATGTATGTGCCCTAGAGAACAGTATGCATCTAAGGAGAGCATACAAGATTGTTTACAGAAGCATTTTTCACGACGGTCTTAAAATAGATACATCCTAAATGTCCATTAACAAGAAAATGAGTACATGAGTTGTGGTATATTCATGCAATTCGTTACTATACAGCAATCAAAATGAATAAATAACAGTAACATGTGACTATATGTATGAATCTCACAACCTTAATGTTGAACAAAGAATAAATGTAATAACATTCTATTTATAGAAATTTGAAGCTGAACTGTGTTGTATAGGGATGCATGCATAGTGGTAAAGATATTAAAAACAAAGGAATAATAATAAGTAGCAGGATACTGGCCACCTGTAGGGAAAGGGAGCAACTGTGGTCTGGAGTAATGGTTAAAGTGGCTGTTCTTTTGTGTTTAACATTCTTTGTGCTCATGTGCTGCATACTACAACTAAAATATTTTTCATAAAGGAAACATGTATTCTCCCTCCCATCCCAGTCCTTCATCCCCCTGCTACTCCTCCCCAGAGACAAACCCTCATCATAGTTTCCAGTAGACCTTCCCTTTTCTCTTAGTTATTTCTAACTGTCACTTTAAATCATTGTTTTCTCTAGTTCTAATACTTTTGTTCATGAGTACATGTTGCCCAGTGTGTTGTTTTCCTCTCGAGGTAGTCATCCTGCTCAGATGTGTCTTTGCCTATGAGTTCAGGTTGGCCACTCTGGCAACTCTTCCGGGGGAAGGGCCGGAAGCCAGACTCTAGTCCAGTTGCTCTCAACTGGTTCTCAGAGGCAATTTTAGTAGATATTGGGCCATGTCTGAAGACATGTTTGATTGTCACGAATTGGAGGAGCCACTGTTGGATAGAGACAGGCATGCTGCTAAACCTCCTACAATGCACAGGACAGCCTCTCCCAGCACAGAATGATTCGGTCCAAATTGCCAATACTGCTGATGAGACATTGCTCTAGTCCATGTCCATCCTGGTAAGTTCAAGGAGAGAGAAGGCTAGGAGCCCTAGAATGTGAAAAATCACAGTAAATCTTTGAAATCACCCACCTAGCAACCTTTCTGCAGTCATCATCAGGGCTTCATTTTCAAACCCTTAGAGAGAATGCGCGGGATTAGAGTTAGGGTTAGAGAGAGGATTCTTTTCTTAACAGCTTGATTGAGAGATAATTCACATACTATACAATTAACCTATTTAAAGTGTATAATTAAATGGTTCTTAGTATGATCACAGTATTGTGCAACCATCACCACAGTTAGAAACTGCCAAACTGTTTTCAAAGTAGCTGCATCCCCACCAGCAGCGTATGAGGTTCTAATTCCTCTACATGTTAAAGACCCTGCATCTGGGCTCTGGCTATTGCTGCAGATTTCCGCAAAGAGGGAGCAGGCGAAGGGAAGGGGGAGGCAGGTGCAGAACTTACTCTGCTTTTCTCCAGCTTATTCTCTTAGTGCCAACCACCCTCCCTCCTAAGCTGCGCATGCGCACACACACGCACACACGCACACATGCACACACACACACACACACACACACACACACACACACACACGCGCGCGCGCGCGCGCTTAAAACAGATTCTAGCCCCCAAGAGGTTTCTTGTTTCCCTTACTCTCTCACCCTCTCACTCTCTGCACTTCCTCCTTTCTCCTCCTCCTCTTCTGCCTCCTTTTAATTTTTCTCCATTTTCCTCCTTCCCTCTTCCTCCTCCTTCTCCCTTTTCTTCCTCTCCTTTTTATCATTCTCTCTCTTTTTTCTCCTCCTTACTTTCTAAAGTCTATCTAATTCTCTATAGTTTCTTTGGTTCTGATGTTGCTGATTTTGGCATCCTGTGATAATTCCCCCTCTTGGCAGCCTCCTGGCTTCATGGTGATAGCACAAATAGGCTGGCTATTTTGCAGGGTTGTTTATTTTATTGCATGTCATGCAATCTGTCCTTTAAAAGCAGTAGAATTTGGACAGTGTCTCTGCAAACAATAAAAACATAGCTTTGTTTTGTGTTTTTTTTTCTTACTGACTTCACTTGTTTTATTTTCTGAATAATTGACTTTGAGACTGTTGTTGAGAAATAGAGAATAATAACTTAATCAAATGCTCTAGTTAAGTCATACAAAAAACTTTGGCCACTTAAGAGGTTGTGATTTATATGTCACCTTGGCTTTATGCCCAATAGTTTGGTCAAACACAACTGGTCTAGATGCCATTGTCAAGGTGTTTTACGGATGTAATTATTACCATCAGTTGACTTTCTACTGGACCACACTGATAAAGTGGGCGGCTCTCATCCAAGTAGTTGAAGGACTCAAAAGCAAAAACAGATTTCTCAGAGAAGAAGAAATTCTGCCTTAAGATTAAGCATTGAAATCTTGCCTGAGTTTTCACCCAAGCAGACTACCCAACAGACTTAAGACTTGGCAGTGTCCATGATCCCATGAGCCAATTCCTTAAAATTAATCCTATATAATAAAAGGATAATATGCAAATTGACCCTAACAGCAGAATATCTGGGAATGACTGGTCACTATGACTTGCACTGACCACCAGGGGGCAGACGCTCAATGCAGGAGCTGCCCCTGGTGGTCAGTGCACTCCCACAGGGGGAGCTCTGCTCAGCCACAAGCCAGGCTGATGGCTGCCAGTATAGTGGTGGTGGT
>PVJC01020867.1:0-12916 GCA_004026665.1 Murina feae
CTGGATCACCCCCAATTTCCCCCCTCATGCAAGCCTGGTCACCCCTCATGGCCCCCTCACTGGCCTGGTTGCCCCATGCAGCCTGCTGTTCAGTCATTTGGTCATCCCTCACTAACCCCCCTACCAGCCTGGTTGCCCCACACAGCCTGCTTGTTCAGTCATTTGATCGTCCCTCACTAACTCCCCCCACCCCCCCCGCCTGCCTGGTTTCGGCAGCCATATTGTGAGGGCGTGAGGGTTAATTTGCATATTACCACTTTATTATATAGGATTAAATGCTTAGAAGCAACTGTCTAATTTAATTAGCATTGCTAAAGTTAGGCTGAAGAAAAAAGTTAGAATGCAATAGCTTTTACTCATGTAATTGCAATCCAAAAAATTTTAAAAATAAAACCAGTAAAAATGTCTTGTTTTGTGTATGGCTTTCTATGTTTCCAGCTCCCATTAGATCAAAGAAGTAAGTTATTTATAATCATAAAGCTTTTAAAATAGTCCTATGCATACTTCGGAAGCATATTTCCTTCTCAAGTAAAATGGCCACCCACGAAGCCCTGCCCTTGTTTATCCTAGGCTCGTGGTTCAGTGTTCCCGGGTGCCAGACTGGGCCTCATGAGCTGCATGGGCAGTTTCAGTTGGCACCTGAGCAGTTACATGTTATCTTTGATGATGGGGTGTGGGGTTTGTTTTTTCTTGCTGGTACACCCTACTTTGAAACAGTACTGAACTTGCCAGCCTAGAAGGTTGATGTTGGCCAATCAGACGTGACTTTCAAAATCTCTAGGTTAACAAATCCACACTCAAGCCTATTCTTTCATTTTGCTGTTGATAGTTATGAAGAGTTCTACTCAGGGAACAACACAGAGACAACAGGGTTTTCTCGAGGTGAACAAAAGAAGGACTTTCTTACAGGATAACAGCTGGATAAAGAACCGTCCTGAAGAAAGGTAAGGGGATGTGGAGTGGGTGGACAAGTACAGAGAAAGAGCCATTCTCTGTTTGAGCAGTGAATGGCCATCTGAAAGGGGAATACTTTCATTTTAAAACACTTTGCTACATGGCTTAATTTTTTATAAGACTTATGAAGCGTAAATTGGTAGCAAAAGATTTTCAGGAACATCACTACCATTTCTACTGTCCATATACCAAAGAGGTGAAATGTTTTCTTCAGGTGAAAACATGTCTGGTGTCTGATATTCACTTCTAAGTTTTGGGAAGGATACTAAGGAAGATAAAAAAGTTCTCTTGGGATATTTGAGGGTGTATATTTGCTGGAGCTGTTTCACTATTCTCATTGCAAGAGAAAGCAGGGTTTCATTGTTATAACCAAACAGATGCTTGAGGCGGGGAGATTTATGGTGCATGGACACCATGTCAGTTGAAATAAACACAGAATAGTATGATTGCACATTTACAAATGTAATAACAATTTGAAATAAAATTTATTTATGCACAAGTGAAGTCAATAAATTTGTAACTAATTTTAGTCCCAACTAGCTATCTCCCCCCCAGCTGGTGGTAAATATGGTATTAGTTTGAAAGGGAAAAGACTAACCATTCAGAAAGCTTTGTCTGCTTTGAGCATTGTTTCAACGATGATTTTAAAGCTATGACCGTATTATCTACCTGCCAACATAGATTTACAATAGACATTTGTCCAGCCCAGATAGGTCTTTATTATAAAAGATGTGTGTGTACATGTGCACACTTCTTTTGATTCCCTCTACGCGTCAGGCTTGGCACTGGGTACTTCACGTATCAAGCATTAGTAAATCTCACAGCAATCACATAAAGTGGGTATTCTATCCTCATTACACAAATGGGAAATCTGAGGCTCAGAAAGGTTAAGTAACTTGTCCAATGGCACACTACTATTAAGTGGTGGAGTCAAGATTTTAATGTGACCATTATCTTTCCATTATACCACTGGTTTTCAATCCAACCAGGGTACTTTTACCCTTGGGGGATGTTTGGCAAGACATTTTTAGTTGTCAAAAGGGGAGGAGTACACCTGACATCTAGAGGTTCAAGGACAGTGTTGCTTCACAGGACACTTCCCAAAACAAAAAAGTGATCAAATCCATAATGTCACTAGCGCTGAAGTTCAGAAAACCTGCATTACAGAATACTTACTCTGAATTTACTCTCTATGGGTGGTTATTTGAGGAGTATACTTGTAACTTAAATAAAAAAAAGTCTACTGATTTCTGTGATTAAAAATTATTTTAAGGGACTAGGGGGGTATTTGGAGATTAACTTTTAGAGTTAATACTCTTTGACAACAACTATTTCCTTCTGTGAAGCAACATTAGGACTTCTGTCAGAGCCTAATATGGCATTTCTGCTTTTTTCATAGTTGGTAGAGTGATATCAAATGTAGAGCATAAATTTTGAGTTGCAAATATTTGCACAGATGGGTAAAGACAGAGATGTCTAAGACAAATTACACTTGGCAGGAATGATGGTTCTTATGCCAAGCATGCCTCCTTAAAAAGTCCCAGGGAAGCCAGCCTGGGTGGTATGACAGCTGCTAAATGAGGGGAAATTGGCTCTGATGTTTCCCCTACTCCCACTGGCCCAGCTTTGGGCTGTGTGTGATAATTTTTCTTCAGATGAAAACATGTCTGGTGTCTGCTACTCACTTCTAAGTTTAGAGAAGGATACCAAGGAAGATACAAAAGTTCTCTTGGATATTTGAGGGTGTATATTTGCTGGAGCTATTTCACTATTCTTCTTTGCTTCGAATTGTCTCCTATTGTATTTTTATAGCTTTATTATACATGGTTTCAGAGTTGAGTAACATTAGTGGAGCAGAACCAGGAGAAATGTGGTATTTCAGGTTTGATTGGGTTGACATGAAAAAGGTTCAGGTACTTACTCTCTGCCTTGGCTCAAGACCAAAGGCTCTACTACATGTTTTGACATTTCCTAAAAGTGCCTGTACTTTCAGGTCTGCTGTGCAAACTAAGAAGGACATGGCTTTGGGATTTTCTGTCCAATTGTTTTTTTGCAGTGTTGACCAATAGGAAAAGCAAAAGTTTGAAGTAAAATGGTCTGAGCCCTAGAGCCATCGCTGTCACTTGCTAAACCTTTTGGCCTTGGGAAAGCCACAAAATCCCTGACCAATTCCTTATCTGTGAATTGGATAGGAGGGGGTCTCCCCTGCCTAATTCATAGGGTTAAAGACAAGAGCAGACTGTGTATCCTTATGGATCAAAAATGGGCTATATCCCCTGTGAATAATTACCAAATAATATTAGTAATTATTTTCCTACACTTGTCAAGAAGAACTATCAAGTCCATAAAACAAAAATGTCCAGACATAATGGGCTTAGTTAATTTTAGAACATTTTTATAGAAAACTTTTGCCTCCCTGTAAAAAAGTGACTCTCCTAATACATACAAAGTAGACGGCCTCGTGTTCCCACACTCTGATGGAAACTCAAAACAAAACAAGCACTCGCTCCATTGTGGAATCACATGGAAATCTCATGGAATAAATTAGAATAACGATCATTTGTACTGACAAACTTGTTTCTTTCCACCGTGCTCTTTCAAGTGGGGACTGGTTGAAATGAATACATCGTTGTGTTTTTATGCCTGAAGTAAAATGAATTAACTTTGCCAAAAATCGTGGGCTGTTTAATGTCTCCCTTATTTAGTGATTACTACACACTGTGGTAACTTTTCACGTGACTTCATTTTGTTCTTTCTCTTGCAGAGATGAAAATTATGGTCGGGTGGTGCTAAACCGACATAACTCCCATGATGACTTGGAGAGGTGAGTGTTTCAGACAAACGATGTCATTAGCAGAAACTCAAAGGCGGTCGTTTTTGAGAAGACGGCTGCATATTTGTGGTTGCCTTGGGCTTTCCTTGATGTCTGGGCACGTGAAGGATACTCTGTGATATCACCAGGGATTTGCACAGGGCAAACTCTGTGCTTCTCCAGCTCTATGCTTCCCTACCTGCAGCTGAAGAGTAGAATAACCAATCCTCTACTTCTGATGGGAAAGGGAAAAGAGAAAGGGCTCCCACAGAGACTTGACCAGATAAGTTATCTCTGAACCGCAGAGGAAGGAACTCTAAAATGCAGGCCTGACAGCTCCGGAGTTCACGTGCTTTCTGGGAGAGTACATTCCTTTTTAGAAATCTCTAGGCTTGTAGAAAACCAGCAAATAATAGTCAATGGCAAATGCACTGACAAAGACAAATTAGTAGGGAAATTCAGACAAAACTAGTAATCACAATGATTAAAATAATCTAAGATTGATCAAATAAATAGATAATATTATTATTAAGACACATTTACACTTGCACACATGCAACCACACCCATCAAGAGCCTAATTATTTATCAGACACAAGTTTTATCTGGTCCGGTGGCCTGCATGTCACCAAGGCGTACATAGGAAAGGAGTGCAATTGTCTTTCATGGTGTGATCTTTAGAAAGTTAAGTATATACCTTCAATATGTCTATTTTGAATACTTTTACTTGTGGATTTTTCTAAGCTCTTTTAAACCTGGTCATCATTTTGACCTGTTGTAAGGTACTGAGCTTACGGCCCTCTGCACAGTATCTGGTTTTCTGAGTTCCAGCCTCAGCTCATCTGGTTGAGTGACAGCTCTGTGAGTCGGCAGCCTCTCCCTGTGCCTCCTCCTTGTTCTTCATCAGCTTTGTTCTCAGTGGGCCCTCTCACCAAACAAGGGAGCCTGATCACTGAGTCCAGCCTCTAGTGGAATTGTTCTTCCATTTTATTGGCCCCACTGTGGGACTATTAATAATGAGAACAGAAAAACTAAGCTTCATATTCTCAGTGTGTTTTAGGATGACAGGATCTCAAGGCCTTCTCTGCTTATTTTATGAGTGAAATTTTTTGGTTTCCTGAACCCTTCCTGTTGGTGGGCAGCATTTTGGCTTAAGCAGCACACTTTATATACATATATATATATATATACACACACACACACACACATACATACATACATATATATTTTATTGATTTTTTATAGAGAGGAAGGGAGAGGAATAGAGAGTTAGAAACATTGATGAGAGAGAAACATCGATCAGCTGCTTCCTGCACACCTCCTACTGGGGATGTGCCCGCAACCAAGGTACATGCCCTTGACTGGAATTGAACCCGAGACCTTTTAGTCCACAGGCCGATGCTCTATCCACTGAGCCAAACCAGTTAGGGCTTAAGCAGCACACTTTTATCTCCAATAACAAAAAACCTTTAAGCCCAAGACATTTCCCCTTTGACCTGTATCTAGTGTCTCAAACTACATCTTCTGAAAGGGCAGTATAGATGAGTTTTTCCTTGCACTTGCTCGAACTGATGTCCACTTGATACTTGCTTTCCCCTTCGCTGAGGCGCTATCCACTTTGGTGTTTACTCAACACCACGTTGGAGCATCTACTATGTGTTGGCATTGTGCCAGGTACCAGGAATACAAAAACGCATTAGACACCATCCTTGAGGAGCTCTCACATTCATGAAAGTAGATGGATCCACAAACTAAAATACTAAATAAAGTTTCCTGTGGACAGTGCTCGTGTGGAAGTGTGTGGAGATGCTTTGGGGAAGAGAGAGGAGAGAGAGACTGACTCGGCCTAAATAGAGGTCGTGGTCGTTCGGGTGAGTGCTGCTGCCTGAAGGATGAAGAGGAAAGATTCTCAGGAGGCAAGGGTAGCTGGTGGACATGGGACCTGGGAAGAAGCACTCCCAGCAGAAGTGATAATGTGTGCAAAGAGCTCCTCGTGATCAGAGACGGAAAATAAAGGAAAAGAAAGTAATAAATTCTCACCACCCTAGATAAAAGCTTCATCTTATCACAAACTAGGAAATTTTACAGCGCACTTCTCCGTCAGATCAGTACAACATGTCAAATAAGCACAAAGGATACTTGCAGATGCCCACTGTGAGCCAGGTGCTATTGTAAGGTCTGGGGACAAAAGGAAACCCCTGCTGTCATAGAACCTGCAGCCCAGTTGAAGATGGAGGAGGGAGGGATTGAAAAGAGATAGACACAATATAGTTTGTTCTGTCGTGTTAAGTGCCAGAAGACTAACGCCAACTAATGGGCACACACTGACAGTGTCTGAGAAGGGCAGCTTACGGAAGGGTTGAATGGCCCTGCAGCACCTACTTGCATTCAAGCATTGCATGCAGTGAGGAGCCACATCATGGTTTGACTCTGAGTTTAGAAAAACTTGGGGAATTGTGCAAGGCATTTTCCTTTACTTTGTTCTTGCCTTAATGGACACTATTCTCTCTGCTCTGTTTCAGTGTGATCACATTTATGTACCCTCCCAGGTCCCACTCAAACTGCACCCCAAATAAAGCCTTCTCGGATTCCTACCTCTGCAAATAAGCTTTCTCAGCTTGGAACTTCCTTGTACTTTACCTGAGCCTCCTTTACAACACTGACCACTTTCTACCTGTGGGTGTAGGAAGGTATCTAATTTATCCCTCTAGCTCTGCATGTGTCGGGTCCACAGTTGTTTCTTTCTTAATTTCCTCATCAGCACTGTGCATTGTATCCTGTGTACCTCCAAATATTTGCTTAATAAAAATATACAATGTCAAGTTGGAAATTAAATATTAAATATACTGTTTCAGGACTTTTTACCAATTTAATACCTTTGATCTGGCAGCTTCAAAGGATGCTTTGATATGCAAACAGAGAATCATGGCATGATTCCCCAATGAGCTTGCTTTCCCTGTCCCACAGGGTTATGGAAAACATTAAAAAGGCTTTATATTTTTTGAGGATTGATAATTCTGATCAAGATATTTCCATGATTGATTATCATAATTCCTACTATTGAGACTTCTATCCTCTCTTCCCTTATTTCCTTGTCTTCTTCCCTTCCTTTTGTTTGTCTTTCTCAACTCTCTGTCTTCTTTTTCTACTCTCCCTGCTTCTAGGGAGAAGCTCTCTCCTCTCTTCTCCTCTCCTTCCAACACCCATCTGTTCTCTCTTCTCTCACTTTCTTTTTTTAAAATCATTTCTTTCCAATTTTTCCTGTTTCTCTTTTCCTCCTTTCTTCTCCTTCCCTTTCTTCTGCCAATATGTGCTCATCTTTCAACCCTGTCCGCGGTGCTGAACTTTAAATAAAGCAGTTTGTAATAGGCCTGTTGGGCTGCCTTATGTGCTGGAAGAATTCTGCAAACAAAATATAGCTGATTGTAGTAGACTAACTTCCTGTTATTTAAAAATCAACAACATTGACAAGGGTACATATTAACTATTTTGCATGTTGTGTTGTTTCCTCAATGTTACATTCTAATTAGAAATAAGTGGACTTAGAGAAGAATTCTTTTATTAGCAAGAGATTTGGATTTTCCATAATTTTTTTCCAAGTAAAAATATTTGGAAATTTGGATACTTCAGGTCTAAGTTTTCTTGATAACATAGATAATCTCCTACTGAATAGCCCAAGATTTTACCAAATGCATGATAGGTTTTATAAACTATTTTTAAAGATAATTTATTTGCTTTTTCTCTATCTTTGCTATAGGAAAATAAATGAGATAAATGAGCTGAAAGCCACAATTAGCCGGTACAGATCTGATGACAGTTTGGACAGGTAAGGCATTGTGTAAGCAAATGCATACCATATATTAAATCCCATTTCCTATAAAGTATGGGGTATTTAAATGTTTACCAAGGTAAGATTTGAACCATGATATTTTGTATGCAGGCACAGAAGGGCAATAAGAATTGAATTTTCTTCTTCAAAACTCAAAATCTTGACTCAATAACACTATTTTTCTAAAATCCTGCTAATGGTAAATTGATATAAAAAATTGAAGAAACTGGTTTGAGTATCGGTTGGGTGGGCATTGTGTGGAATATAGTTATTCTTGTGAATATGAGTTGCCATTTCTTATTCCAATTTTTGGTCTTTCCATTCCAATGGTGAAGAAACAATAGTTTCTGTATCACTGGTTTGTGGAGAGAGTGTAAATTTTAATAACACGATAGTTTTTATTAAGACATTAGCTCTTTACTTTAGAAAGAGAAACAATTCTTTCAGCCCTGGCATCACCATGACTTATAGAATGAATACGTTATTGTGCCTGTTGTTAGAAAAAAGCTCATATCCATAGAGAAAGTTCAGAAATGTATACTCAGGTTGAAGTGTAAATTCTACAAATCACGTTTAAATTTTATATTTGGTAGAGATGGCATAGTAGGCAAAAGTAAAGAGCATAGTTAACATCTTTAATTGGAGTCTAGACACAATGGAGGCCTGCAGCCATTGATAGTTGAGGTCACTCCCCGTAGCAAAAGATGTGCTATTATTGTAGACAAAAATGCTGTCTGCCGCATTTAAAGCAGATATGCTGAAACTTATAGTACACATTTGTTCAACATTCAGGCTATGCCAGTGTTCATTGACATAGCAAATGTATATACTTTACTCACAGGTTTTCAAAGTCAGTTACCTAAAGGAGGACTATCAGCACTGGTGTCCCTAATGAGTTGACCCCTCTCTTGCAATTAACAGCCTTAACAAAGATGAGTTTGTAGAAGTAAATGTGCTAGATCTCATCTCCACAGCACTGAGTGGAGAGAGGAGTCAAATGTCAAATGCCTCTGTCCATGCACCGGGGCCTTGCTGGTGTCCTACTGCATTGTTAAATTAGAAGAAAACACTATTTCTAGGAACGAGTTTGAAAGTAAGATAATTATGCCTCAAAAAAAGTAACTATGCAGAAGACCTAAGCCTTTGTAGGCTCTGTGTCTGAAAATTTATCAGGCCAGTCAGTACAGAGCCAGAAGCATTAGCCAGACCAGGCTAGACCACACAGACAAACTACCTAAGCCACTGTCAGCTCAGCTGCATGTTAGAATTACTGAAAGAGCTTTTAACTGTCACTGTTATCTTGTTTCCATCACCTCTCATCCAAAAATTTTAGATTTAATTAGTCTGAAGTGGGACCCAGGCATTTTTTTTAAGTTTATAAAATGATTCTAATGTGCAGCCAAAATTCAGAACCACCAATATAGCCCCAAACCTTAATTTTATACACTAAAATATGAAGCCAGAGAGCACCTACTTTATGTATGCAGAACTTTAGTAGCATGTTTGGGAGAAATATCCTGGTCAACCCGTTTCCCAGGTAGTCATGTCTCCCAACAGTAATCTATATCGCTCAGAGTGTGGGAATAAATGTATGAGAAAGGACACGGGGCTCAGTATAGAAAGGCAAGTGCTGTTAGAAGGAGTTTGGTCCCATCATGTAGGCCACTCCTAATTCAGGATATGGAATAATTTTAGTAGGAAGATAATAAAATATATATGGTGTATGAGTGTATGTGCATTTCAATAATAATGAATTTAGTTTAAATGAACTTTTAAAAGTACTGAGTTTACATTTGAAAAGTTCCCTTTAAATATACATATTTAGTTTAAAAGTATGATATATTATAGAGAAACATAAGTAAATAATAGTGTATTTTGCATGTTATATGACACAAATCCTGACAGTAGTTTAATGATAAACTTGGAAAAAGATCTAGGTTAGGGCGACCTCTAGTGTTTTATTGTAGAAATTAAGCCCCAAGTAATATTAATAACATTGGGTATTTTCTATCTCTAATATCGATTCCTATTAAATAACCTATTTCATATCACAAGTTTGCAAAAACTTAATTTCCCAGAGAAGCACAAAGTAATCTCTGTAAGTAATAAGACATTGGCATGGTGGTTTAGAGTTCTCCCCATGATTATTCATAGACTGCAAGAGATAGTGGAGGTGAAGAATAATAATTGAAGGAAGATATGAGTTTTGGAACAATCCACAACAGAATCAGATGTGTGAGGACCTGGGCCCTACTGGACAGAATTTGGAGATAGACTACTTCCTGGTTGTGTGGCCAAGAGAATGTCACTCACCTTCTCTGAGATTCCATTTCTTCATCTATAAAATGAAAATAATTACCCCTATATTATAGGGATGTTCTGAAGAGTAAAGGAAAATGTATAAAATGAGCAGTAAAGAGTAATAGGTAGCCACTTGTATTATTACATGCTGTATTGCCTTCTTAGAGTTACACTGTAGACTTTTATTAAATTCATTTAATGTCAGAACTCACCTTTACTTAAACCTCAAGAACATTTGATATTGAGGTTCTGTTTGCTTTAGACTGGCTGTTGCTTTCAGTGTTCCACAGGAACAATTTCCCAAGAAGATTTTTACTTTATATGAAGGTCTCATAAGCAGCTATAAAGTCTGAGTAGAATTTCCAAGGGGCACTCAGGATTACCTGACATCTTACCTATGGTATTCTGGTTTACTGCAGCCCTTTACATAGAAACATGTTGAAAGCTCAGTAGTAGTCAGTGCAGAGGAAATATTCATAGTCTTTGCCTGATGGCCCGCGTAGGTAGATTTTTATAAAGATCTCTAGGATTTTGTAAAGCTAATGGCTGTATTGTGAACAGTCTCTTGAGAATATGGAGCTCTGGAGGATCCCAACCTTCCTTCCCTTTTGCATTTAAGAGTTTTCAGTTTGTGGCATCCTATATAATAAAAGCCTAATATGCTAAGTGTCTGGTGGTCCAGTTGTCCATTCAACCAATCAAAGTGTAATATGCTAATGATATGTTAAGGCCACTCAACCACTCGCTATGATGTGCATTGACCACCAGGGGGCAGACATTCTGACCAGTACATTAGCTTGCTGCTGGGGTCTGGCTGATTGGGACTGAGCGAGATGAGCCAGACACACCCTGGAGCCCTCCCGCGGTCCCTCCCTGGTTGGCCAACCTCCCATGTCCCTCCTCGGCCTCGATCGTGCACCAGTGGGGTCCATTGCCCTGGCCTGCACCCTCTCGCAATCCAGGATCCCTCAGGGGATGTCAGAGAACCTTTTTCAGCCCGATCCCGCAGGCTAGGCTGAGGGACCCCACTGGTGCACGAATTCATGGACTGGGCTTCTAGTTATTTACCATAAACAAACCAGAAACTGTGTTTGGGGCTGACTCATAAAATTTTAATGTATTTACCCAATATTTTAGTTACACATGTCAAAATGACATCTAGGAATTAAAATTATTTTAAACAAATGACAATTAAGTCATGTTTTTTCTCACATAATTTTTTTTTTTTAAGAGTGAGGCATCATGTCCATCTTCCCAGAAATGGTTTATATAAAGCCCTGTACTAAAGTTGTTGGTAAAAGTGAAAGTTTAGACCCATAGTGTGGGATCAGCAGAAGAGTCTCGCTGGCCCTCTGTTTTCCTGAGCCTAGTTTTGTTCCATCCTAGTTTTGTGCAAGTCTGCAGATTGTTCCAGAAGACAGTCCACATCTCAGGAAGAGCCTGGTGTGAGGGAAGGAAGGGATGAAACAGGGGCTATAATCATGAGATCCCACCATGGGCATGGAGACTCCAGGGTTTCTAATTTATCTTTTTTGACCCAAGGGACAGACAAACACACCCGATCTAGACCCATCCTCCTTGAGGAGAGCTGAGACCAGAGGGATTAAACCCTCTGATGGCCAGTAAGCCCTATTAATGAAAAGTCAAAGTAAATTAATTCACCAGGATAATGTAACTCTTTTCACAAGTTCCTTCTCTCACTCCCACTTCTCTGTGGGTTAGCACAATAGACTACTGCTTGCTCTCATCAGAGCCCAATGTGATTGGCTGGAAGAATAGGGGACTCTGCCCATGAAGCCACTCAGGGACTCATGTTCTTTCCATGGTTTAATGCTGCCACCTTCAAGCCATGGCACCAAAGCCATCATGGAAGGGGAATAAGGAGCACGGGTACCATGCAAGAAGTTTTAGGATGTGTCTGGAAGTGGCAAACAAGATTTTGCCTCCATTCTTCAGTCCAGAACTCAATCACATGGTCCCAACTTAATGAAGACTAAGAAATGTGGTCTCCCTGGGTGCTCATAGGAAAATAAAATGAGTTTGTCTGTGCCACAAAACATTTAAAAAATACTTGTCTTCCTTTGATATACTTTACCAACATAGAAAGTACTGTCATTGTCCATGTGTATTATTAAACAACTAGGGGCCCGGTGCACAAAAATTTGTGCACTCGGGGTGGAGGGAGTCCCTCAGCCCGGCCTGTGCCCTCTCACAGTCTGGGACCCCTCAGTGGATGTCCTATGATGGCCCCAGTCTGCCAGGCGCCTTCTGTGTGTGTGTGTGTGTGTGTGTGTGTGTGTGTGTCACCACTGGGGACCTGCCCCCAGCCTCATCTGAGGCTCGGAGCAGTCCTCCTGTGTGTGTCTACCTGCTGGGGGCCTGTCCCCAGGCACACCGTGGAGGCTTGGAGCAGGCACCCCCTCTATGTTGATCTCTCAGACTCTTGCCCTCCCCAGCATGTTGTTCTCTTTTTTGAGCTGTGGCCAGGGCTGGGTGCGGCCTGCCTCCCAAGCTTGCCTACTGCCCATCTTCCTCCCGCCACCAGAAAGCAGGGAAAACCCCGCCTCGTGGTCAGGCCAGCCTTTTCCTGCTCCCTGATCCTCGGAAGGGACCTGGGAAGCTGCCAAGCAGGCCGCCAACTCTTTCCCACTCACCCGTCCCCTGCTGCCTTCCTTTCCCCTTCCCGGTGCCGCCAAGGGGTCTGGGGAGCTGCCAAGCAGGACCCCGGCCCCTGCAGCCTTGCTTTCCCGCTCCACGATGCCCCGCAAAGGGCCTGGGAAGCCCACCAAGCAGCCCGCTGACCCCCTGCCGCCTCTTATCCACTTCCTGGTGCCCTCCAACCCTGCCGCCTCTTTCCCATCACGGGTCCTGGGTCCTGCACTGTCCCACCCTGCAGCCGCTCTGTGCACTTGGGAGGTCCCTCAGCCCGGCCTGTGCCCTCTCACAGTCTGGGACCCCTCGGGGGATGCCCACCTGCTGGCGTGCCTGACCAGCCTGGGTGAGGGGCTTTCAGGCTGCCCA
>PVJC01020867.1:13016-28871 GCA_004026665.1 Murina feae
TCGCTCCTGCTGCAACGGACGCTGCCTAAACGTTTACTCAGGTCCGTGAGTGGCGGCCGCCATGTTGGCTGGGCTAATTTGCATACAGCCACTCTGATTGGCTGGTGGGCGTGGCTTACCCTGTCTCGGAGAAACGGTTAATTTTAATATTTCGCTTTTATTAGTTTAGATAATGAATATAAAATAGGTAATGAATTAAGTGCTCAATGAATCAGAAAGGCTAATTAAAAAGCATAAACTTTAAAAATTCCAAACTCTATCAAAATTGCCTCATAAATAGATTTTTGCCACAAGTAGCTTCCTAATTGTAAAAATTTTCTAAATGTAACACCTAAAAAAGATTTTATTTTAGTAGAGGAAGGTTATGTCATGAGTTATTCTAGCATAAAAGAAGTCTAAAAGTAGTTTAATAATGTGATATTCATCCAATCTTTTGTCTTGTTTCTTCATAAAGGATCTCAGACAGACATGATGCTGCTAAAACATATAAGGCCAAAACCTTGGATAACCAACTAACCAATAGGTACCAGTATCTACTAACTTTGGGAAAGGGTCAACTTCAATATATTTCTAAGCCTGATTTATTTACTTACAATTCTTCAACCCTACTTAATATCTTTTTGTAAATTCTTATCTGCTATGTTTTTTTTAACACAAACAGTCTGGAGTAAAAACCTTTATTCCTGCTCATGGATTGAGAAATGTAAAATCTTGTTTCCTGTCTTAAAGTTCAAGAGAGATCATTGCTTCAGGCACGGTTCTTACCACATTTATGCTTCTGTTTAATTATCCTTATGGAAAGATTAGGCAATACATGTACATGTCAATTTTTAAATTTTTATCACTAAACGAAATTACTGAAAAAATACTTTTCTGAAAGAAAAAAATTTCCTTTGCTATCTAGTACAAGATAGTAAAAGATTATAAAATCATGTTACCAAATTTACTCAAATTCTGATGCTTTCCTTTTCTTTCTCTCAGATAATCTTTAACCCTCAACAATCATAATTTAAAATTCATGGACAATGGCATTTAGATGCAAGTATGTATTAACTCTTCATTGCTGCTCAAACTTTTGCCTTTTTTCCCCTTATTAGAAACATGTCGGCGTTTAGATCACCAGAAGCAACAAAAATGTATGTACTTTTCTAATTGAAGTTACATTTTCAGAATAAAGTGTATGTCTTTATATGTGTTTTTTTAAAAAACAAACAAAAAAACCCAGGATGTACTGCCATCAGGCCAAAGTTTAATTGTACTATAATCGCTTTAGGCAGAGGGAAACTGTAGAAAGACTGAAATGGTCCGTAAAGCTTCAAATAAATCATTCTTCCCCTACATTCAAGTGCCTCTCCAAACACCCATCATATCTACAACTCAAATGAGTCATGCAGTCATCAGTTTGTTAACAATCTATTCAGATGAAATATATTTCCCTGAATGTGCTATTGGCAATTGTAAATTACCCAAATTAGGTAGATTTAAAAATTTTTTTCTTTGATCCTCACCTGAGGATATGTTCATGGATTTTAGAGAGAGGAAGGGAGAGAGAGAGAGAGAGAGAGAGAGAGAGAGAGAGAGAGAGAGAGAGTCAGAAAGGGAGGGAGAAAGAGAAACAGAGAAACATTGAAGTGAGAGAGAAACATTCGTCAGTTGCCTCCCTTGGATATTGAACCTGCAACCCAGGTATATGCCACAACCTTTTGGTGTACAGCATGATGCTCCAACCAACTGAGCTACTGGACCAGGACCAAACTAGACAGATTTTTGAAAACTTGGTTAGTTTTAAAATTTGTGTTTGCATATAAAGTATTTTCACACACTGGACTGAACCTTTCAGTTGAAACAGGCCAGGATCACTTCCATTGTTTTGAGGGTCTGTGAATATTAATAAATACTAAATAGAGATTAAAAATGGTGCGATTCTTAAATATTTTAAACTAATGCTTTTAATGCCAAAAATAAATATTGCAGTATAATTTTTAGTCACTATATAATTATAAGATTAAAACATATATACATAAAATGCATATATATAATTAGTGTATCCATAGCACACCCAAACTGATTGGTCTGGATTTCAGACACACAATTAATGTCATGGAATGAATAATTTCCTCATTCAGTTCCCTTGGTTTTAGTTACTAAGATGAGAACCTGTCAATTTATAAAATAGATAAACTGAAGAACTTTTTATTTTTGTTCCTCCGTCTTCAAGTTAAACATTTTGTGGTGGATGGAGAGTGGGTGGGATAGAATGAAAAGTTTCAGGAACGTGAATATTTGTTCTTGTGATTCCACAGGCGACCTGGAGGTTTTGTCAGCCCGAACACCACCAGCACCCTCCCTTCCACCTCTGCTACAACCCCTGTAAAGAAAAAGAGGTACGGTGGGCTCTTTGTGTCAGCCTCTTGCCGACTTTCAAAGATTCTTTCAAAGATTCTTCTTTAATAATTACTGAACCGAATCACCTACCAAGGCCCCAGGCATTTAGAAGTTGCTCTGCCCTTCCTCCTCACCCCCTCCCCTTCCCAGGGATCCTACACCTGGTGAATTCTGATGTCCGCAAACTTTGGTCCACCCTACTACCCCCCAATCTCCTTTTCAAACCTGCAATCTTTTCTCTAGTTCCCTTAGGGCAGTGGTTCTCAACCTTGGCTGCACATTAGAATCACCTGGGAATCTTTTTTAAATCCTGGTTTCTGGGCCTCATCCTCCGGTATTTGTTATGGGGTGGGGCCACAATATTCGTAACAAAGAAACAGAATTTCCGGAGGATGAGGCCCAGAAACCAGGATTTTAAAAAGATTCCCAGGAGATTCTAATGTGCAGCCAAGGTTGAGAACCACTGCCTTAGGGCCTTGAATATCTAGGTGTTGTTTTTGACAATAGAGCCCAGATATTCAGGTAACACATAAAATCCTATGCAGGGAATGTCTTACCCTGAAATAATGATGGGTGTGGCCATTGGTGGCCGTGCTCCTGAGGCCAGCTTGCTTGGCAGTGCCTCCTCTGCTCTGGCTCGGGCAGAGAGTCCAAGACTGTGACTCCAGACATTGATCTGTGCCTGTGTGATTGTCACCTCCTCCTCCAACTTTTCCTGCATGGCCTCCCAAACTCTATCTGAGTGGTTGTGTCTGTTTAACAGGCGCCAAGAGGTGGCTAGACCTGACGCAGCAGAATAGTGTCCACGATGCAATGGTGGAAGGCACTTTGCACATTGGAGAGAACGCAGTGCTAGTGAATCATGCCGCTAATGGAAAACAAGCATTTGTGAACCTCACTGCTTTGGGCAGTTTCTTGTTTTCTTTGCCTGCATGCAGGATTGCACCTGGTACAGGGCAGGTGCAGAGTGTTTGTGGATGGAGTAGTTGATTGCCCTGGTGCTGCCATGGTCCTCCTGGAGGGTGATGGCTGATTCTATTTTTCCTGCAGTTGGGATTCTGTTTGTATCTGCAGAATCTCAGAAAATGTGATCATCCTTCTCTTGGACCCGAATTGCACATCGCCTTGATCCTTTGTTAGGTAGAAACAGATTCTTAAGGTTAGTTCAGTCTCGTCCCCAGCGCAAGCATCCTTCCTCTAGGCCTAACTCAGGACCCCTGGCGCCAGCGACACGCCTCTCATTTCTGTGATGCGCTTTGACTAGCTGTGGTGGGTAGCATCTGCTGCTTACACTGAAGTGAAACCTGCTTTGATGCACTCCTGTCTCATCTTAGCTCCCTCCTGCGGGGTGCCTCAGAGAATGCACCTGCTTCAAGAATTGTGGTTTGTTTGGTTTTAGAACTTCCTTTTTAATGACATAAGAAATACTTAGTCTTTCTCTTAGGCGCAGGATTGCTCTGCTTCCGGACCAAGGTCCTTTGTAAAGGCACTGGATGTACAGGAGTTACACAGAAGGAGTGGGGGGTGGTGTGGATCCAGCAGTCCTGAAATTTCGGAAGGTTCAGCTTTCAGCACTGCTGCAACCCTGGGCGTCATTCACTGCTCCCTTTTCACATGCTACATGCTTTTCAAGTTCCCACTTGCTTCTTGAGAGGACAAAATGCAGTCCAAGTTCAGGTTGCTAAGGACAAGCTAAGTTGATCTAACCGTGCATTCCTCTTCTAAAACACAGGCCGGCTATTGTTTTTTCCACTGCAAATACTGGAAAGTCTCAGCCCTTTCCACTCTAAACAAGTATTTGTGCTACAACTTTGAAGTTACCTTCTGACCATAGTGGAAAATCAATTATTTTATCTAGTTGCTTTTGCTGCCGAAATCAGAAGGCTTAACAATATGGAACATTATTCTACTATGCAGCACATCTTCTTACCAGACACCTGGCTTTGTTTTTCTCTTAACAAAGATGATGGGTATTTAAAATGCTCCTGACTGGAATAAGAAAAGAAAGCTCTCATTGTTCTTAGTCTTTCTTTTACTTTCTTTTCTCTCTCTAGGTTTTTGTTTTGTTTTAATTTTGACCTCATGACATAGATCTCTACTTAAGGGTGTTTTGGAGAAGGTGGTAGGAAGTTGAGAGGAAAAACAGACGTCTGATTGGTTGTTTCTTGCAGACCCTTCAGTGACCCTGCACTGAAAATGTTCAATGTCCATGTGTGATACTGGAGCTCTCCCTGTGATGTTTTGATACCTTCAACTTGTTTTTGCAGCAGAATTTGTTTATTTATTATAGTTGACATCCAATATTATACTAATGTTGGGTGTATAGGTAGTGTTTTGATATTTATATACCTTACAAAGTGATCACCACAATAAGTCTAGTACTCACCTGGCACCTACATATTATTACAATATTGTTGACTATACTCCATGTGCTGTACTTTACAACCATGTGATTATTTTTACAACTGGCAGTTTGAGCTTCTGAATCTCCTTCACCTTTTGCTCATATTCCCCATCCCCTTCCCACCTGACAGCCATCACTTTGCACTCTATGAGTTTGTTTTTGTGTTGTTTTGTTTGATCATTTATTTTGCTATTTAAAAGATTCCACACATAAGTGAAATCATATGGTACTTGTCTTTCTCTGCCTGACTTATCTCACTTAGCACAATACCCTCTGGATCTACCATTTTTCCATTTGTTGTTGCAAATGGAAAAATTTCATTCTTTTTATGACTGAATAATATTCCATTATACATATGTACCACATCTTCATCCATTCATCTACAATGGACAGCTAGCTTGCTTTCATATGTTGACTATTGCAAATAATGGTGCAATGAATATAGAGGTGCATATATATTTTTGAACTAGTGTTTTCAACTTCTTCCTATAAATACTCAGAGGTGGGTTTGGTGGGTCATATGATAGTAATATTTTTAATATTTTGAGGGATCTCCATGTTGTTTTCAATGGTGGCTATACCACTTTACACTTCCACCAAGAGTGCACAGGGAGCATCTTGGGAAGGGCCCTGGTGCAGGCAGAGGCCAACCACCATTTGTGTGTGTTTTGGGGCTGCTTGGCAGGAGCTTTAGTGCAAGCTGAGGACAGCTGTCACTTGTGTGGAGCTTGAGGGTATTTGAAAGAGACTGCGGAGTGAGCAGAGGCTGGCTGCTGCTTGTGTAGAAGGTCTGAAGCCTCGGGAAGAGGCTCTGGCTGGACAGGGCCAGATCCCAGGGAATTATCAGAATTGGGAAATAGTGATAGTCAGGTTAATGGAGGGTGCAGATTTTACACCCACCTGTGCAGGAACAGCTAGGTAGGAGGAGAGCTCAGCAAAGAAACAATGGAACCTGCCAACCCTCTGTCCCTTGAGAGAGTTTACAACAATCCTTGTCCTTTCCCTAAAGTTATTTGATTTAATTCTTCCTCTGTATGACCCAGGCAATTCTGAAACTGCTGCCTCTGTGCTAGAGCTTGGAGCTAGTGAGTTTGTGTGCGTACCCTTTAAGGCCAGTATCTCAGTCTCCCACAGACCTTTTCCTCTCTCAGATATAGTCCTTGCCAGATGTTATGGGGACTTTGTTTCCCAGCACAGGTGCCCCCAACTGAAAATCCTGGTGTGGAGCTCAGACTCATTGCTCCTTCAAAGCCAAGATATCACTCTGGTTTATTAACTGTGGGTGTGGGACCTGCCAGGACCTTGTTTCTTCCCCTCTTACCTGTCTTGATGTGGCTCCTTCTTTATATCCTTTGTTATAGGATTCTGTTAGGTAGTCTTCAGGTAGTTCTCAGTGAAGGTTGTTCTGTAATTTAGTTGTAATTTTTGATGTGTTTGTGGGAGGAGGCGAAATCAGAGTTTACCCATTCTGCCACCCTGACTGTGCCTCAAGCTTCAGGAATTTAAAGCCAACTCTCTGTCCTCCTACTCAAGCCCTCTCTGCTCTAGGCTCTGTCACTCTTCTCTGAACATCTTCGTCTTTGTTTTATATCTTATTTTAGTCTTTAGCTATCTCTACCAACTAAAATTATGTCCTAGTAATGGGAAAACATCTTTCTAATTGGTACATATGTATTTGTATATAAGCATATACAGGGCATCCCCAAAATGTAAATGTATACACACTTTGAATAATTATAAAGGCAGTGTTTATTAAAATACATTTCATTTTCAAAATGTAATAGAATTTACAGACATTGTATACAGACATTTTTGGGGTCTCTCTCTCTCTCTCTCTCTCTCTCTCTCTATATATATATATATATATATATATATATGTATATATACACATACATATATAATTGAGGTTAGCATTGTTGTGATGCTCATTTATGTTTTCAGCTTTCTTACTTGTCAGAATTTCCAATCACAGTTTTTTTAAAGCCATGTTTTGAGTAGAGCATAAAATTATTATTTTTATTGTGAAATGCACAAAACAGAAAATGAGGTATTTTTATGGACCTACTATTCAGATTTTTAAAATGTCACTATTTTTCAGATTTCCTTCAGCTCTCTTTTTTAAAAAAAATTTCCACACTGTAAGTGTTAAAAGACATGGGAAAGGAATTTACATAGGGAAGCAGATGGCCTTGTGTTGGTTAGTTTCTTTGTTGTTGTTGTTTTATTTTTAAAAATTGTTGACAGTATTAGAGATGTCCCCCATTTCTCCTTCCCCCCTGTCTTGCCCCCTTCACTGAACCCCTGCCCCATCCCAGGCCTCCACTGCACTAGTGTCTGTGCCATGGGCTGTGCATATGTGTATATATGCTCCTAGGTTAATCTCTCTCCCACCCCCACCCCGTGCCCCTCCTCTCCTCCTCACTGAGATCTAGGACAGTTACTTTCTACTGCATTTATGAAATAGCCTTTATTTTATTTTTGGGGCCTTTAGAAAAGTTTAGTCTAATTATTTTCAGCTTTTCCTATAGAGATGTGTGTGTGTGTGTGAGGGGAGGGTCGGCGGGTAGGGATCAGGCCTTTCAAGCACAGTATTGATAACTGATGTCATTTCTCAACAGACAGTCCTGGTTTCCACCGCCCCCTCCAGGATATAATGCCACTATAAGCACAGGAGCAAGCAGAAGGTAAGGGAGAGGTGCCAAATGTAGTCACTGTGTAATTTGATGAGAAAGGTGTTAGATATTGACAATGTATAATTGTGGATGTGGCAATTTTGTGACATTCAAGTGCTAAACTAGGCAGTGCCCCTTGGAATGCAGCCCTGGTAGGAAATCTGACAAACTGTAAGGAGTACGTAAGTAGCTATATTAGTTTGCAAAGAGCTGTTGTAACAATGTACTTACAAGTGGGGTGGCTTAACAAAAATGTACTGTTTCATAGTCCTGGAGGATAGAAGTCCGAGGTCAGAGTGTCAGCAGGGTTGGTTCCTTCTAAGGGCCATGAGAGAGGACCTGTTCCATGCCCTTCCCTAGCTTCTGGTGGTTTCCTGACAGCCTTTGCCACTCCCTAATTTGTATAACCATCATCCTGATCTTTGCTTCATTTTCACATGGTGTCCTCCCTGTGTGCCTGTTTGTGTCCAAATGTCCCTTTCTTATAAGGACACCAGTCCTATCAGATATGGGGCCCATTCTACTCCAGAATGATCTAATCCTAACTTAACTAATTACATCTACCATGAGCCTATTTCCCAATAAGGGCACTTGCTCAGGCACTGCGTTAGGGCTTCGACATACCGATTTAACTGGTAAGAGAGGCAGAGGAGAGAACAAGGTCAATCACCAGGCAGGACTCCCACATGGGCTCCTGGTGCACAGCAGCTTCTAGTCTGTGGTGAGCCCAGTCGACTGCATGGAGGTATGTGTGGCAAGTTCTATTTTTATTTTTTGTTTGTTGAGAGCCATAATTAAACTAAAATTATAGACCACCTTGGGGACAGCTTGTTCTACAATTTCCAAACAGGAACGCCAGCAACAATTTAAATTAATAAATATTGAGTAAGTGATTACTGTGCACACATATGGTTCTAATCTTGGGGTGTATCAGTGAACAAAACATGGAGTCTACACTCTGGCCTTCAGAGAAGCAGGCACAACTGTGGATCACTCCTATAACCTATGTCATCACTAACACGTGAAGAAAAGCAGATCTCCTATTGGGTTTTGCTTCAAGGTGTCCAGAATTGTTTTCATGTCTTCAGCCCCTGGAATGTCTTTACCAAGTGTTTCTGTGTTTCAATGGGACTTATTTTCCCCATTCAACAATTAGAAAAGAGAGTTATTAAATGATGAACTTGTTTAATATTGGATTATTTTATTTCTCAAAATTTTCATCTGCTGTGCAGGCTTTTAATTTCTCTTTTACTTCCAAATAATAGAAATATTTGAAAAGAAGTGTCCTTCATTGTAATTCAGGTTGGGTCTATATAGACATAAACACTAGTCCATGAATAGACACAAAAAGCTCAAGGTGCTTCTCTCCTGTTGTTGCATCTCTCTCTATATATATACATATGTGTGTGTATGCTATTAATTATATCTGTTATATTTATATATAACATTAGCGAACATGCTGAATAATCACAACTTGGAATTATATCCACCTTCTGTTAAAATGGTGTTTTTTTTTTAAAACCTACTCATTTATAGGTGACTTCAAATTATATGAACTGTCAAGTATGGATTATATTTCTAGTTTAAAACCTTCTTTCTACCTCCAGCTGTGTTTAGATATTTCTCTATGAGTGATACTTGGCTATCTAAGTCAGAAAAGTTTTAACTAGGAGTTTTAGTAGCTGCTATTACTTCCTGAGTTTTATAAAATCCATCTAGTTTTGTCTTGATAGAGAATAACTGGCACTTAGAAATATATATTACTTATTTCCAAAATAACTTAGTACATTTGTCTTCTATTTAATTTTCCAATATTAATGTAAATCATTATAATAATAAGCAACTGGTTATATAACTGCGTAACTTAGTGCATTTGTCTTCTATTTAGTGTTCCAATATTAATGTAAATTATATAATCTAATAAAAGAGTAATATGCAAATTAACCATCACTCTGAGACACCTAAGCCATGCCCACCAGCCAAACCATGCCCATTAGCCAATCAGAGCTGCTGTATGCAAATTAACACAGCCAAGATGGCGGCTCTAGCCATAGAGTTAGAGCAAACAGGAGGCTTCCTTTGCACTAGCGATGGAGTTGAAACTGCCTGCCTAGGCCGGCCAGGCCTCTGCTCAAAGAAACAATGTTTCAATTATAGAAGCCATGGAGCTAAAGCAAACAGGAGGCTTCATTGCCTGACTAGGCCTCCGCTCAAGGCAACAAAGCTTCAATTATAGAAGATAAATAAATCCCAGAAACCCGATTCCAGCCAGCCTCCCTGGGATGTTAGGTCAATGGGAGCTGTGGGCAGCCTGAAAAGGCCCTCAGGCCCTCACCCAGGCTGGCCAGGAACCCCAGTAGGGACCCGAAACCTGAAGGGACTGTGGGCAGCCTGAAAATGGCCCTCAGCCTCTCACCCAGGCTGGCCACACCCCCACGGGGTGAGGGTCCCCACTGGAGGGCTTGGCCAACCTTAAAACAGCCATCAGTCCCTCACCCAGGCTGGCCAGGCTCGCCAGCAGGTGGACATCCCCCAAGGGGTTCCCAGACTGTGAGAAGGCACAGGCCGGGCTGAGGGACCCCCCCCACCCAGGCCCAAGTGCACTAATTTTTGTACACTGGGCCCCTAGTTATTATAATAAGCAATTGGTTATATAACTGTAACTTAGTACATTTGTCTTCTATTTAGTATTCCAATATTAATGTAAATCATCATTATAATAAGCAACTGGTTATATAACTGTGTAAAAATGTAGAAGGATTATTCATGAGTTAACATATCATGTTCTCAGTGCCCACTGAGCTGTGGCTCTGTGCACAGAACTGACAGATCTTGGCTACGTGCCCTTACAGTGAATGCACTGCTGAATGTGATTTACATGGGAGATAAAGTGCTCCTATTTCTGATTCCTGGCTCAGATCCACAGCAGCAGAACTAAGGAAAAGAGGAGATTATTGGACTAGGTTGATCAGTTTAGATATTCATTCCTTTTATAGAACGCAGAGTATTAATATAATGGCTGAACTGAAAGACTTCTCTGTGAGGATCAGAGCTAATGCCATGCCAAGCTTTCGGGGGGAAGAAGAGAGTAATAACAACATAGCAATGCCTTTTACTTCTAAAGTGCTTTTCTTTGGAAGAGCTCAAAGTAAAGCTTCTGTTTCTCACCTTTAGTGCCAGGGCTGAGAAATAGCCATTTTAGTGAAAGCTGAAAAATAGAAGCAATTATTAAATGATGAAAGAAAGCAAAAGCTTCAAAAAGAAACCTTTGTTCTCAGAAAAGCCCAAAGAAGATGAAAATAGGTCAAACACAGATTAAAAATGTGTTTTCTCTAAATTCTTACCCAAGGATAAGTGGTTTTTTTTTTCTTAAAAAACTGATTTTAGAGAGAGAGGGAGAGAAAGGAAGCAGGGGGGAAAGAGAGAGGAAGAGAGAGAGAAAGAGAGAGAGAGAGAGAGAGAGAGAGAGAGAGAGAGAGAGAGAGAGAGAGGAAGAAGGAAAGAAAGAAAGAAAGAAAGAAAGAAAGAAAGAAAGAAAGAAAGAAAGAAAGAAAGGAAAAGAAACATTGCTTGGTTGCTTCCCATACATGCCATGATTGAGGATCAAACCCACAACCTAGGTATATGCCCTGACTGGGATTCGAACCCGAAACCTTTTGATGTATGGGGTGCTCCAACCAACTGAGCCACCTGGCCAGAGCAAAAACATGATTTTTAATAGTAGCTAATAGTTCAATGTTTACCTTATTTTCTCTCATCCTTCACTTATACACTGGTTTCCTTCTTTTTCTCTCCCCTCCCATATTCTGCAAAGGAATTTTTCCTTAATACTGACACTCGCACTGTCTTTTCTGTTCTTCATTTTGTGAACTTTCATTTTTTCCCATCACATGATCTTTATCAGAGATTTCATTTCTCCCACACACCCCTGTCTGTGTAGCACATTGGAAAAATGACCATCATACTCTGCAATCATTATAGGAATGAGTATTTGTACTGAACTTTTTGTTGTTGTTGTGTATCCTCAACTGATGATATTTTTTTTCATTGATTCTTAGAGAGTGTGGAAATGGGGAGGGAGAGAGAGAGAAAGAGAGAAACATCAAAGTGAGAGAGACACATGGGTTGGTTGCCTTCTGTACATGCTCACCATAGTTGGGGATGGAGCCTATAACCCAAGGATGTGCCCCTGATCAGGGATGGAACCTTGAAGTCTTTTGTGTGCAGGCCAACGCTCTGACCACTGAGCATGCTGTCCAGGGCACTGAACTTTTTAACCCTTGACCTTTCTGCGGCCGTTGAAACCATGGTCCACTCCATCCCTCCTTTGTTTCTTTCTTGACTTATATAGTGTGGAACAATCAAATTCAGTTGTTTTTAGATTCAAAACTTCTGTTGACATTGTGTTTGGATTAAAATCTATTACAGGCATGATGTAAACTGCACCTAAAAGGTCTCAAACCTTTTTTTTAATCAACAGAAGAAAATATAAGTAATATTTATATGTTTACTTATACCTATGACTATATAAGTATATAGTTGTGTCCAATCTATTTTTACATCTACATCTATAACTGTATCTACACATAATTCTACATATTCAATTAATATATGGTGGTGAAGTCAACTAGAGCTTAAATGATAAAATTTAATTTTCTAAAATAGTCATAAATTACAGCCAAAGAAAAAAAGCAATTTCCAAAAATAAGTATTACTTTATGTATGATATACATTAGTTTTTCAATGAAAGGGTTAAGAGCTGTGTGATCAAATAAAATTCTGGAGATAAGAATCAAATATCTCTGAAAGCTTCTTGCCCTCTTTTTGATAAAACAACATTAAAGAGATAAATTGTAATTCATGTTGGCAAGACATAGCATCTAAAGTTTGGAACCTCTTTTAGCTGATTTCTAAGGTAGCTCCTTGATCATCAGGAGATAAATGTTCTCTAACCTCCTCTTTCTTCTCTAGCTGAGAAGGAAAACAATCAGCATAGTATTTTGAATGACCAATCTATGTCAACACTATTATTTTCTCTGAAATCTTCTACCCAAGGCCATCAGAACCTGTAATTTTTTTTTATTTTAATGAAGACTGAAACAAGATTTTAGCTGTTCTTCATTACATTAATCTGTCTCTCTTCCTACCTCTCTGATCAAACCCCTGCTTCACTGTTTTTCTCCCTTTTCCACATCCAAATCCCTTTCATCTTAAAATAGTGTCTTCTAAAATTTAATAGCCCAATCTTACAAAAAAAAAAAAGTAAAACCCCACAAAGTTCTCAGAATTGTTAATGATACTTCCTGTCTCCATTTTCTGCTTCCTACCTCGATTAGTTCATGGAAATAGCTCTCCCAGATCACTAGTGATCTTGCTGATAAATTCTTTTTGACCTCTCAGTCTCTATGACTTCTTGACCTTTCAAAAGGCACCACTGGCCATTCCTGCCTTTATGAAGTCTCCCTCCTTGTTTTTGCTTGTTTGTTTGTTTTTTAGAAATGTCCCCCCGCCACCACTACCACCACTACACTCTCCTCGGTTTTATTTCTCTAGCCATTCTATCTCAGGCTCCTTTACTACCTCATCATCCTCTGCCAAGCATGACACGTTGATGTTCCTAAAGGCTCAAAGTTGTTCTCTTCTGAGTCTGTGCCCTGCCCTTCTATAGCATCCTCCGTGCCCAGGGCTGTAATGGCCATTTGTTTGCTCTCAACTCCATCATTTATATCCATTTCATACCTATCTGAGTTACCCTGGGTGACCAACTGCCTACTTGACACCTTCACTTCAATATCTGTAAAGCACTGCAAACTCAACATGTTCAGAATGAAATTCACAATTCTCCATACCAACCTGGTTCTCTGTCAGCCAGGCAACGCTAACTGAAAATTTGAAGTTATTTTTTACACGCTTCCATTCTTAACCCCCAGTATTCAATCCACCATCGAGTCCTGTCAATTGACCTCCGAATGCCTCTTGAATGTATATACCTCTTTCCATTTCTAGCATCACGTCCCTCCTGGATCACAACTGCAGCTACGTGTTCTCCCTTCTTCACAAGGATACACACTTCCCTAATCTCGTCTCTACGCAGTTGCCAAAGTGATATTTATTTTTTTAAATTAGAATATATCAAGCTCCTAAATAAGAATTGTGACCTTTTATCATTCTTAGAATAAGGATACAAATCCTTACCATTGACTGCCAGCTCAGACCCTCATAACCCCCCTGTGCTCTCTCTTCCAACCTTTCACAGACCCTTCACACATAAGGAATGCAAGAGGAGCAGTTGAGCTCTTGTGACCATGTTTTAATCTGATTCCGAAATGTCACTTTGGACTTTTCTCTGTTGTGTTCTCTCTGCTCCGCACTGACTCAGGCGTAGGTGATAGCAGCTTCTTTTTCTTGGTTTGTCCAAATACCACTTGCATAAGAGTTCAGTAAGGATGTGGGATGGTGGGAGTGGTTGTAATGCACTGCAGAAGCCCAGACCAAACTATGTAAAATGTTATGGTACAAATTTCTGTTTGTAAGGTCTTTGGCCACCCCTGCTGTTGGTCCTTTCTCATTGGCTGACATTTCTCTGTAGGCATGACCCTGTTGCTAGTCTGCTCAGCAGACACTCACTTTTTTCTTCCATCTCTCTTCTCCTCGTTTTACTCCTCTCTTCTTCTCCCTCCCCGTCACCTGATTCCTCAAATTACTTAGGCCAGTAGTTTAGGTCTCTGTATGCTGTGCCAGGCTATTCTCACAGAATCTTATCCCCATAACTAAACATAATATTATACTCACTCTTTGGGAGGCACTTTATGCTGCTTTTAAAAATAAAATTATTTTTCATGTCACAATAATATAACATCCAATCACACACACTTAAAACATCAAAACTGTCATCGACTTCTCTGTCTCCCTTACTGCCTTTGTTCAGTCATTGTAGTTCCAAGCTTGTGCTGATCAGGGAAAAAGATGTTACCACTTGGGGGCAGTAGCACACTATAGGCTTTATTCTGAGGGTGCTTTGACAGGTTGTCATGGGGAGGAAGTGACTGACAGCATGAGATTTGCTGGGGGGCGGGGGAAGGAAGGGTCGGTCATAGATGAGGCTTACATGTCTAAGTGACCCCGCGTAGCAGCATAGTGGGAGCTCCAAAAGGTAAGAGCAGCTTGGGGTCCTTTAACTCCAAAATTTGCATAATACATGGTTGCACCAGTAACCATAACACAGGATCAACTGTGGGATGGTAAGAAAAACATGAACATTTTCTGGGAACTCTGGTATGGTAAGGAGAGCTTCTAACAAGGGATTCAGGAAAGGGTCCTGAAAGAAGTAGGGGTGAGAGGGGGCAGGAGAGAAATTACACAATGCTAGACTTTCAATCCCAGGGTGGTTTTAAGGATAGTGATGTCACCAGTCAGTGTAGGAAGAGATAGGAGCATACTGAGAAGTACACAGTTGGTCTTATGAAACTGCATGTGCGTTGAGTTTAGCAGGTAGAGCCTGGGATACTGGAAGGATATATTTGTGGAGGTAATTTCCAAGCAATGAGAAATGGGAGAGATGCCCAGACAAGAGGTTGGCCAGAGATTTGATTTGAGAGTGAGCCCCAAATTTTAAATATGGTATCTTCAGAGTGAAGTTACCTATGGACAAAATATTAAACGGGAAGAGAATGAAAGTTGAACATTGATGTGTGTCTAGGCATGGGGTGGTAGAGGAGGAACTGGAAAACGAGACCTTAACTAGTGCAAGTACGTGGTAAAGGTGAAATGCAATGAGAGGCAGCCAAAATCAACCCACTCTTCACATTTTTGCTTCCTCCACATGGCTTTCTCAGGCCAAGGGGTGGTTTTTGTAATTTGAACTCAGAAAGCATATGGTCTGCAATCTTCTCTTGGCAATTCATTGTGGATGACCTTTAAACATTACTTACTTTTGGGGTATACTCACCAACTAGATAGCATCATCTTATAATCCTTTGAATCATCAATAAATTTGTCCATAGTAATTTGTCAATAAGTCTATAATGATTAATTACTTTTAATATTTCTTAATATATATAAGATAAGGAATTTCCTTCAGTCCATTATCAGATTTGTCTCTTTGTAATTAGGCTTTATTCAATGTGCTTAAGTTATGATGACTGTTTAAACATAGCTATCACCCTGGTCTGTTTGGCTCCATGGCTAGAGCATTGGCCCATGGACTGAAAGATCATGAACTTGATTCCCTGTCAAGGGCATGTACCTAGGTTGCAGGTCGATCCCACTCTGTCAGGGAGGGAGTGGAAGGCAACCAAACAATGTGTAACTCTCATCCCTCTCTTCTCTCTCTCTCTCTCTCTCTGTCTCTCTCTCTCTCCCTCCTTCCTCCTCCTCCTCCTCCTCCTCCTCCTC
>PVJC01020868.1:0-22815 GCA_004026665.1 Murina feae
GTGCAGAAGATAACCAGTTGATGTGTCCTCAGGTGAGGATTAACAACAAAAAAGTTATCTCTTCCAACCCTGAGATTTAACATTCTTTATGTCTGCATAAAGGTTCAAAGGTTTTCTCAAGTTTTACTTTCAAGATGTATGAGCCTCAATAACATAAAGCCTATGCATAATCCCTATATAAAAATTTTGAATAAAGCAAAAATTTCCCTACCTCACTGAATATAATGCTACAGCAAAACATAAAAGTATACATATATATGAGGGAAGAACATGGCTCTCAAGTGGGCTTCAATCTAGCTCTGGAAAATCTCAGTGAGTTCCCTTAATTCCAACCTATAATATACATTAAGGTTTTGGGAAGTCCCCTACTACATAAAGATCATATGGTTGAATCTATTTTCCAATTATTTATCAAACCAGAAACACAAAACTGATGCCATTTTTCATCATCAACTCTCAACTCACTATCATAATATAAAATTGGCTGGGATTTTTTATAGATGAAAACCCACAAATCACTTTTATTGCTATTAACAGACACATTTGTAAAGAGTTTCAGAAGAGTAAGTTGAGTGCTGGTTATCCTATATAACAAAGAGCAATATGCTAATTAGACTGAATAACTAAACGACTGTCTGGATGAAGCCGGGGCTATGAGGGCCTGCTGGGGCTTCAAGGGCCAAGCCTCTTGCACAAATTTAGTGCACTGGGCCTCTAGTATTAAGATAAAAGATATTACCTAGTAGAATCTTGATATCTTGACAAGGATAAGAAGTGTTCTCAAAAACAACAGTCACATAAGAAATGAAATATTCGTATATACAATACTCTGTTTCTCAGGTGAGATTTAAAGGATATGTTTAAATGACACAAATAAACATAAAATTTTAAGTAGAAATCGGAGAAATTGCCCTAACCAGTTTGGCTCAATGGATAGAGCATTGGCCGCAAACTGAAGGGTCCCAGATTCAATTCCGGCCAAGGGCACATGCCCAGGTTGCAGGCTCGATCCCCAGCAGAGGGTGTGTAGGAGGCAGCCAATCAATGATTCCATTATTGATGTTTCTATCTCTCTCCCTCTTCCTTTCTCTCTGAAATAAAGAAATGTATATATATAAAAAGGAAAAGAAATAGAAATTTTCTCTTTTGCTTTCTTGGGTAAAAAAATGTTTTAATCTTTTATAACCAAAACTTCACTGCCTACATTTGCTAATGGAATATTTCATGTTCTGATCTGTCTTTAGGGGTTATTTTCAGCACTAGATCTACCTGTCTAACCTGGGGATCTCTTATAGTTCCCAAAAGATCCACCACATCAAGGACTCAACCTCTAAGTGGCATGTGTTCCCATAAAAGCAATCTGAGTGCACAGTCCACAACTGTGAATCTTGAAAGACCAAACGAGGCTTTAATATTGAACTTGTTTGCCCTGCACATCAGTCAAGAAAAGTCAGGAGATGCCAAGCTGGTTTGCTTTATTTGATGGAAGCTCCTGAAAAAGTTTTCCATTTGGAAGCGTTTACCAGTTTTTCTGGTACAATAGCTAGAGCTGTGGGCTTTCTGAGTGTGAGTGGACATATGTAAGACATGAAATATCAGGGACAGGCACCATCTGCAACTCATTTTCTCACAGGTTGGGACTGCAATGTAGGAGTAGCAAGGGACAGAATTTTCTCAGGACCATACACTGGCAACACACACAAACAGACACACACACACACACACACACACACACACACACACACACACACCCCAACACCTTTTGGATGGCAAAGATCTTAAGGATATGAATAAATAGGACTGTAATATTGTGTCCTTTGTAACTAGCATTTTCTGCCCTAGTCATTCAAAGGTTAAATAAATAAAACTGATGAAATACTGCTTTGTTTTAGAAGAGATATTCAAACAAAAAAGCCGAGACATTATTTTTTCCCCTAATATTTATTCCCTTATTATATAACACTAATGTGGGATTTAAAGATGATAGGTAGACGGACAGAAAGATAACAAAAACTATATCTAGGAAAGGACCAATGCTTTTTATTTTTTCTAACATACTGGTGTCGGGTGTACAGCTTCGTGATTAGGCAGTCATATGCTTTACATATAGTGTCCCTTCCACATTTCTAGTACTTCAACTGGCACCGGTACAGTTATCACAACCAATTATACTCCCCAATCTTTACTTATTTCTCCAGGACTATTTTGTAGCTACAAATCTGAGCTTGTTAGTCTCTTTACCTCTTTCACCCAGTGTCCCAACCCCACTTCCCCTCTGACAACCACCTCTCTGTATCTGAGCCTGTTTCAATTTTCTTTCATTTACTTTGTTCTTTAGATTCCATAATTAAATGAAATCATTTGTCAGTCTCATAATATCCTTAGGTGGAAAATACCAATTCTTTATCCACAGATTCACCACTAACTAAAGCTCCTAATTGTAAAATAATATAGATGGAAGAAAAGAATAAATTTTTATGAAGGTGCTATCAGACTTTCAGATAAAAATAGTAGACTGAAAATCACATTAGAACTTTTTCTCCTGGAAGAAATTCTGCCATAATTAAAAGAAAAAAATTAAAAGCATTTAATAATAATAAAAGTGTAATATGCAAATCGACCAAATGGCTGAAGAGTGGAACAACCATCTGGACAACCACTCTATGATACCCACTGGCACCAGGCCAGCCAAGGCAGGTGTGATGCGATTGCCCTGGGTGGGCGGAGTATTCCTCCGCTGGGGTGATCCATTGCAGAGTCCTGGTTGGGTGGGCAGGGCCTACTTCTTTGGGGTGGTCCATCACAGTGCTCCCAGACTGTGAGAGGGCACAGGCGGGATGAGGGACCACCCCTCCCGCCCACCTGAGCCCACGAATTTCGTGCATGGGGCCTCCAGTAAATTAATAAAGATAGAGAAGAAAAAAATTACAACAGTAATACCACAGAATTCTCAAAGGGTTAAGACTGATGGCACCTCTGAATCTGTACGAGAAAAGGGGAAGTTAAAGGAAAGAGGATTAAGATGCTATGAGAGTACTAGATCCCTACTACCATTCTAAGCTACCTTAGCCCTTCAGCCCCTACACAAAACTAAAGATTGATACTTTTTTAAAAATTGTATTTTTATTGATTTCAGAGAAGGGAGACACAGAGACATTAAATAGAGCTGCTTATAGTGGGAAAAAGTTTCTCTTTTTTCAAGTTTTTTATGCTTATTTTCTCCACTGGGAAATCCCAGTTAAAGAAAAAATAGTCATAATTATGACATTCCCTGAAAGAGGAGAATCCATTGAGAAAAACATGATCAGCAATTAACTACAGATGGAATTATATTCCCTAGAGAAGTTGAGATGCTTTATTACATTCCACTTAGATTGAACATGTTTAAGTTTGCTTTTTATAAAGACAGGTTTATAAAAATGAAAATTGAGGGAGGGGTTTGGACTAAGATTCAAAGTCTACTACGAAGGATTCTACTTGGGAAGTTCATTTCATTGAATCTGAAATGAAAATGCAAATAGAAAAGTAAACTGACATTCATTTATTTACTGTTTCTTTTTTAAGAGCAGAGAATTTGCCCTGGTTTCTGTGACCCAGATTCCATTTCTTATTTCTAACGTAAAGCATTTTGCACTCATGCTGACTGTCTCAAATATTAGGCTAGAGGCTCTCTGGGCCAACAGAAGGTTAGATTTCAATAAGAAAAAAAAAAGCAAATGTAGATTTGGGTTAGGTACTCACTTTGGGATTCTGTGCTTGAAAAGCACCTTAACACTTTACTTTCATCACAGTAACAGCTAATTTCATCTGCACAGTAATCCTTGTTTTATTCTTCTAGTCTGAGCAAGTTATACTATGACTCACCCACCTTCATTCTAAATCATTGTACCCTTTGCTGAAGAAGAGGCAGTCAATGATTGCAGCAACAAGGTAGTTAATAAACTGGCAAACAAGCTTAGTTTTAACTTCAAGTAACTTTACTGTTGATGTCTCACCACCAGTTACTAATTATCTCACACTGGTATTTCCAGAAGAGTAAGCAATGGAATCCCATCTGTCTTGACTGGAAAGTCAAGTTGGTTATTTTTCTTTAATCATTTTAAACATATTTTATATTCTCAGACTATTCTATCATTTCAAGTTCTTGATAGGATGGGAATACCAATCCTCTGCTGTGTCTTCAGATTATTCTTCACAAGGCATCTTTTTAGGCTGGTCTTTGAATGATAGTGATACAAGATGGCAGCCACCATGGGCTGAGACAAAGTTTTTTTTTGTTAATCCTCACCTGAGGGCATTTTTCCTTGATTTTTTTTTTTTTCCAGAGAGACTGAATGGGAAGGGGAGAGGCAGAGAAAAACATCGATGTGAGAGCAACACATTGATTAGTTGCCTCATACATATACCTCAACTGGAGCTGGGTTTGAGCCTGCAACCCTTCAGTCTATGGGCTGACACTCTAACCACTGAGCAACTGGCTAGGGGAGCTCATATAATTTATAAAAACAAAATATACAGCCTTAAAATAGAATATGGACCTAAATATCAAGAAGCACCTCCTCCCTTTCTAAGTTTGTAACAAAAATTAATATGAATGGAGTTAATAGTTCTAATGGGTGGTGGACCCAAGAGCCATTTGAATGGTAGCAAAATGGCAGAGTTTCATATAGCATAAAAGTTGCCCTGCAGTAGCTTTGCTGTCTAATGATGTCTAAAGAAAATATGATATTCCCTCAGCCACCTAAAGGAACATGTTATAGCAATTAATCAAAAAGAAAAACCAGATGTCCTTCCCCTCCATCCATTTAATTTAAACAGTCTTCACTTTTCACAGTAGTAATTTTCTAGATAAGCCTTGTACATCTCAAGGTACTGGAAAAGAAACTCCCATTCAAAGACAATTTATCTTAAAATACAGTAAATGATACTAAAGTTTTGTCCATTTGAAATCAGTTGCGCTATAACAACATAATAACAACAGAAAACAACCCCAACTTCCAGGGCTTTTATCTGTATTAATACCCATTCAGGGCTGCTACAGTTTCAGCTCATGAGCTTACTACTCTGCCTACACATTGTTTAAACCCCAGAAAGCTTATATTTCAAAGAGAAATTCAAAATATATGAAACCAGAATAAAACTCTAAACAAGGACTTAAACATTCTAAAAACTACGATGTTTTCAAGATTAAGAGGTTCTTATAAAGCTGATAAAGTTTTGAACTCCTCTAAGATTCTGCTATACTTACCATAGATATGTGTTAACAATGGATATTTAAATCTAGGTAACTAACTATACATGGTTGTGTGTTTAACAATAACCTCCACATGATTCTCTATTGAAAAATTTTTTAAAGTATTTTTATTGATTTCAGACAGGAAGGGAGAGGGAGAGAGATAGCAACATCAATGATGAAAGAGAATCATTGACTGGCTGCCTCTGGCACCCCCCTACTGGGGCTCAAGCCCAAAACCCTAGCATGTGCCCTTGATAGGTATCAAACACAGGCCCCAAGTCCACAGGCTGACGCTCAATCCACTGAGTCAAACTAGCTAGGGCGAAATCTGTGTGTGTGTGTGTGTGTGTGTGTATATAAATAAAAGCCTTAGTGACCATTATGACCGACCAGTTGCTATGACGTGCACTGATCACCAGGTTGCAGGCGTTCAACACAGGAACTGCCCCCTGGCAGTTAGTGCACTCCAACAACCTACCTCCCACAACAAGCCAGGCCTAGGAACCCCATCTGTGCAGGAATTTCATGCACCAGGCCTCTAGTTTTTATATAAACGACACTCAAATTTGCTATGTAAATTTGAAAAACAAAAGGTTTGTAAAAAAAAGATCTTTAAAAGTTGCTAAATGTTTGAGTAAAAGAAAAGTCATGTCAATGCATGGCTTTTAAAAAATAAACAAAACTCTTCTCCATAGTTATTACAAATCTGATTCCATGACCAAACCTAATATAAATTACACACACACACACACACACACACACACACACACACACACAAAACAAAATAAAATTGGCAGGATATCAACTTGTACCCTGAGTGAAGTAAAACTCGAACCTGTAGGTTATTCAGAGGTTCCATCTTCATGACTGGACCCAAGGTGTTGAGAGGCAGGGAGACATCAATGCTCTGATTTGGCATCAGTGGTGTATGGATGGCCAGAGGAGTGCTGGGGATGACGCCAAAGCTAGGAGAGAGAAGGAAGAAATTCTAGAAGTTAATCAGGAGGCAGAATTTAGCTGCATCATTGGGTTTCAATGGCTTTTTACTCCATTTGAAGGAACATAATTTTTTACAATATTAAATGAAGGAATAGTAAGACCTAAGATGATCAAGTCTAATTTACTATAACACTGGTTACAATATAACTTCTGTTTTCTATTAAATGATCTTGCATAAGGATAAACAGTCATAAAGACAGAATTACTTTCTGATTCCGAAAGTTTCTTATGTTTATCACATCATGAGAGACAGATTGATAGTATCTTTTTAAAAATACATCTTTCCTTAGATAATCCTTGAGAAAAAAAAGACTGAAAACAACCCCCTACTAAGTACAATAAATTTACATTATTTCACTAGCTTGGTAACCTGCCTGATCAGTCCAGAGAATTTACTGGCAACTCTCGTTTTCTTCCTTTTTTGTTCACTTACGTATGACAAAATCATTAGAAAAGAGACAGTCTATGTATAGCAAAAAATTTGATTGGCCACTTTCTAAGACTAAGGCAGACAGTGAGTACAGTACCCATCAGTATTCCTGCGTCACATGGTAATAAGTGTGAGAATTCCAGCTGTTCCAGATTCTTACCAATTTCAGCCATGCTTATAGATACACATATAGCAATATTATGTTTTAATTGGCATTTCCCAGAATGACTAATTATATGAATATTTTTACATAAGTTTTTTTATTCTTATATCTTCTTTGAAGAGATATCTGCTCAAATCCTTCCTCCTTTTTCTGACTGTCTTACTATGAAATAGTAAAATTTCTTTCTTTGTTATCGATTTTAGAGAGAGGAAGGGAGACGAACAGAGAGACAGAAACTTTGATGAGAAACATTTTGCTCTTTTGATCAACAAACTTTATCAGTAGTCAATATTGGCATAGAAACACAGCAGCAGCTTAGTTCTAAATCTTCCAATTGTTCCTCCTGGAAATGATACAAAGGAAACAAAGGAGAGGAATATTCCCTACAAATCTACAACTGCCCCTTTTGCAAATCTAAAAGTCAGAAAAAATCTGCAAACTCCAAACTATATTTAAGTGTGGCCTCAGCACATGAGATTAGCAGAACTGTTGAGAAAAGCTCTCGAGGCACAGCAGGGGGCCCAGGGAGTCCTGAAGCCTCTGAGACTGGCTGTAAATATTCATTCTCAGAAAAGAACCCCATTCCTAGTGTAAAGTGCTGTGAGTAGTACTAAGTTTAAACAGGGAACAACATAGAGATGAAGTGAAGAAAGAAAGTAGAAAGTCCCCAGGGTGACTTGGGGTGGTGGTGGTAGTAACAGAGCTTAAAAAGCAGCGCCTGCTTGGCTCAGTGGCTAGAGTGTTAGCATGTGGACTGAAGGTTCTGGGGTTGGATTCCGGTCAAGGGCACATGCCCGGATTGTGGGCTAGATCCCCAGTAGGGGATTTGCAGGAGACAGCCAATTGGAGTTTCTCTCTCATCACTGATGTTTCTTATCTCTCTCTTCCTCTCCCTGCCTCTCTGTAATCAATAAAATTACACACACATACACACCACCTTTCAAAGGGGAAACAAATTCTCTGAAGACAGGGCTATGTTCCTTGGAGGCAGAGACCAGTAAAGGAATCTACAGAGCTTAGGACAGAAAAAAAAAAAATCTTCTTGAATCAAGTCAGGTTCTGAAAAGCAAAGGAATTGTGGCTACTCCATAGTAAAGGAAGGAGAGTTCTTGGGCAGCAAAGCCTAAAACACTACCCTGGGCTTATCTTCCTTTTTCTACCACAACTCTGGCTAATAGCTTGTCCTGCAAATTCCAACTCATCCAAATATGAGTATCAAAATCGTATAAACACAGCACCTATTCAAAGACACTATCCTTAAAAAGTGGAAAAACAGCAGCACAACTTCCTTACTGACAAGCAAAACAAACTTGAAAATAATTTGCCACTGAAATAAGTGGAATTACAAGACAATTATACATGAAATTAAGGGAAAAAGAACACTTAATGAAGCAATTGCAGCTACCAAAGAACATACAACAGCGAAGGAAGTATCTGGGAAAGAGATGGCCAGACAACAGAAGGTGAAGGGGAGCCAATAAAACTCAGGAAAAAGAATAAATCATAGTTAGAAATGAACTAAACTACATCATGAACACAGATACAAAAAATACTTAACAAAATTTTAGCAAATCAAATCCAGCAATTCATAAAAAAGATAACATATCCCAACAAAACAGGATTTATCCCAGGAATACAAGATTGGTATAACATTTGAAAAATCAATGTAATCTGCCACATAATAGACTAAAAAAAAGTAACAGGATTATCTCACTAAATGAAGAAGCACCTAACAAAATTTAATATTCAATAAAATTAAGCAAACTTGCAATAGAAGGGAACTCCCTCAACCTCCACAAAAAACCTACAGCTAGCAATGCGTTTACTGGTGAAAGACTGAATGCTTTCCCCATAGAATTAGAACATGACAAAGGTATCCCTTCTTAGCCACACCAACTCAACATTTACTGGCGATCCCAGATAGTATAGACAGGAAAAAAAAAAAAAAAAGAAAAGAGAAGAGAAGAAAAAAAAGAAAAGGCATAAGATGGAAAAGGAAAAAAATAAAGCTGTCTCTATTCAGATAATATGACTTACCTATGTAAAAAATCTTAAGGAATCTACAAAAGGGCTACTAGAACTAATAAGTGTGTTTAACAAAGTTGCAAAATACAAGCTCAACATAGAAAAATCAATTGTATTTCTATATACTAGCAATAAGATCTGTATGTGAAATCATGAAACAATGCAGAGAGAAATTAAAGACAACCTAGATAAATGGAGACATATAACATGCTGATGGGTTAGAACACTCAATATTGTCTGATATCAACTCTCCTCCAAACTGATCTGCATAGTCACTGTACTCAATCAGAATCCCAGCAAAGGACCTAAAATAGCCAAAACAATTTTCAAAAAAGAATAAGCTTGAATAGTTTATACTATCTGATTTCAAGACTTATTATGGAAAGAAATTTATTTTGACTCTTACTTTATACTATTTATAAAAATTACCTCTAAATGAATTATAAACATAAATACAGGAGTTAAATCTATATAACATGTCTATTAAAAAAAGATTTGGAACTATGGGTCTAGCAAAAATTTCTAGCTAGAACACAAACAACATAAGCCATAAAATATTTTAAAATTGTAAAATAAACTTGCTCACTGATTTGATTCCTGGTCAGGGCACATGCCTGGGTTGTGGGCTTCATCTCCAGTGGGGGGGGGGAGGGGAGGGCGGGGGAGGGAGAGAATGCAGAAGGCAGCCAACAGGTGTATGTCTCTCTCTCTGTTCTACTCTCCCTCACTCTCCCTTCCTCTCTCTAAAATCAGTAAAAAAATAAAACTAGACCAAAACCAAATAGCTCTTTCATCTGTACCATATACTGCTTCTAAATCACTAAAACAGTAATAGTAGAAATCAGAACTATAATTTGCCTCATTAAAAAAACAAGGTCACACGAGATATAATGTAATTGGCTTTTCTTTGTCTGGAAATAAGCACAAATTCAAGACAAAACCAAAGGTGAAAGGCTAAAATTTAGAAATGATACAATTTACAAAATGAGCAAAAGAGGGAGCAAGGGAGTGGAACGAGAGCAAGTTGGCCTCATCAGTCACAACTGAAGGTCAAAGAAAACAAATCAAGAATAGAAGTGTAAGCATACTTAAAAAGTATAAAAGTAAATCCAAAGACAGTACTAATGACATTAAGTAATGGGGAAGAAGAGAAGATATAAGTCACAGTAGGAAATTAATAGACTATCTATAGAAAGGAGGGACTACGAGTATTTTATAAAGGAAAAAGTATAACTACTGGAACCCAAAATAAAAGCTTTTCTAAGTATCATACTATTTAAAAAAGAAAAAGCAAAGGCAAATAGGACTGAAAGTGTGAAGGTAGACAATGCAGATTGCCTTAATTACAATATATTTTCCCAACAGTTTTGGCCTTTAACATGGCCAGCTCCCTTAAAAGTGACTGGAAATATAATTGGTCTTGACAGAAAACACACGCAGATTTTCTAGATACTTAAGTGATTTCTAATGTGCCAAACTTTCAAATCCAGTTAGTGCCAAATGATAAGACAGTAAATAATGTAAGTTGCTACTGACAAATTTTATTAAATTTATTTTAGTGGTCCAATTACTACTTTGTTAGAAGCAAGTTTGAATATCTTGTATTTATGAATAAACAGATCTGCCACCAAAGTCTAACAACCAGTTTTCTGAATCACAATGAATAAAAATCAGTGATGTCTTAGAACTGTAGGACATCAACATTTTATGTCTTCACGTTCTCCTTATTAGAGCAGAGAATTCATGCTAAAAGCAGACTGTCAGCCTATATTTAATTATTCAACTAACCAGGTACACTGACTGTCTTCTATATTTTTTACATCAACCAAAGTCCATTTATTCCCACCGAAATGTGAGCTTTGGACACACACTGGTTTGGTTCACTACTCTAGTCTCAGTACCTCGAAATGTCTGGCACACAGATGCTAAACAATTATTTGTTGAATGAATAAATGGATTTCAATTAAAAGTATTTTTTTAATTAAACTGTTTTGGTAAAAACATTCTAGTCCTAGAATCCTTTAAGAAGGCATTAAGGTCTGGTATCCTTGTTCTACAGGGATGAGTTTCCCAGCAAAATTCCCTAGGGCCTTCAGAGTTGAAGCTGACAACCAAATAGATGCGCAACAGCCAGCATTCCCTCTACAGCTAGCATTTGCCAACATGAGAATTTCCCCCATCGTTCATGGAACATTCTCTTGTTGGACGTAAGGTACACACGAATCTAGTTGGGGACTGTTATTTCTTACCTATTCTTGTTAAACTGGATTGCAAAGTCTGTCATATGTTGCAGAGCTTTGTTGGTGAAGTTCATTTCCATATAGATGTGCCCCTGACGATGAGTAAATGTTCCAGAAATCTCCAAGCCTTTGGCCTTTACTGCAGGCAGCCAGACCTGAAACATAGTATATATAGGACTAGGTAAGATTTATCTCAATGCTATTTTGTGAAAATGAAGATGAAATTTCACTTCCTTAGATAATTACAGTGATTTTGTTAGTAGCTTTGGTGAAAGGCTTAAAAGGGAAGACATTGAGTCTAATGAAAATGCATGTTTATAATCTCTGAAGGCTTTTTTATCATCTATATAATAAAAGCCTAAGTGACCATTATGGTGGAACAACCAGAACAACTGGTTGCTATGATGTGCACTGATCACCAGGGGCAGACGCTAAATGCAGGAGCTGCCCCCTGGTGATCAGTGTGCTTCTACAGGGGAGCACAGCTCAGAAGCAAGGCTCACGTGGCAAGGCTAAGGATCAGTGAGACGAGTGGTAAGGAGGACGGTAAGGAGTGAGGGGTCCTGGACTGTGAGAGAGCACAGGCCGGGCTGAGGAACACCTCCTTTCCCGTGAACGAAATTCGTGCACTGGACCTCTAGTTATCAATAATCTCCTTAAGGGCAAGGACTATGTCTTATGTATACTTTTAATTCTTGCTATAGTTTCCAGTAAATAGTAAGAACTCAGATGTTGCTTAAATAATCTAAATACCTATTTTCTTTATATAATTCATTCATTACCCATCCCTGGCCCCCAAACTACAGTAAAGGTAGTTTCCCTTTTTGAATTTCTATGTGAGCATGACATCAGTAAAGCTGAGACTAAAAGAACACCAATGACAGAAATCTAAATCAGAACTCTATAAAGGTACACCAAATTTGAACAGACACTCCAGAATCCATATGTAGTATCAATGAAAAGGAGAAATAAAAATATTACTTCTCTATACAGTATTTTCCCCCTGTGGTATTATATATCAAATTTATACTAGACTAGCTGTACCCGGCCATGTGTTGCTGTGGCTCAGTCTGGTTAAATGGAAAAAAAAGAAAAGAAAAGCGCACGTTTCTAATATGTTTAATTGCACAATGCTTGTGGGTATATAATGCGCCCACCCGGGCAGCTGCCCCTGGCACGCCATCGCCACCGCCCTCGCCCTGTCTGCCTGGTCTGGCCTTGCACACTTGCACCTCTGCAGCCCGGGCCCCCCAGCACTGGCCTGCACCCCTGCTCCCCACTGGTGGCCTGCGCCCCGTGCCTGCCTGAAGTGGCCGGGCCACTCCCGACTCCCGCTGGCAGGGGCCCTCACTGAGCTGCCCAAAAGCTGGAGGAAAAAGGAGCCGAGGAAGTTCCCCCACCCTCGCCCACCAAGCTTCTTGCAGGCTGGCGTGGGAGGGAAGCCACCCGCACACAGTCCCAGTCCAGCCTCGACCCGAGGCCCAGCCTCCCCGCTGGTTATTTTGCAACATGGTAACTGGCACGCTGATTTTCAATTGGAATACGTGCGGTGGCATCCCGGACAGATGGAGTGAATTCCAAAATTCTGTTGGATAATTAAACTCATCTGCTTCCACAGTGTCGATGGACTTGTATGTGACTGCCTCGCTTTGAATGTTAGAGTGAATAATATTGTTAAGTTGTAGACGTCTTTGTTCTTGGTGGCAAAAATAGCTCATTCACTTAGCCAATTGTGATTCTTATAATTGATTTGAATATTGGGAAATACTTTTTCAACCAATTCTTCCTTTGACGTCACTAAATTACATGGGTCATAAATAGGAAACATTGAAATGGAATCATAAAATATTTAGTATAGCGTGTGTTGCTTTTATGTCCAACAGATGGTGCTGTTTTTCAAAAACATGTTTTCTTTGAAAAAACAACAACACAGGTGTGACATCTATATAATAGGTGTATAGAAACACATGCGTATTCGAATGTAACGCTGTGTCAAAATTTCAAAGCAATTGGTGAAGAACTTTCAGAGATTTAAGATTTTGAACAAACGAATATTTACATTTTTATTTATATAGAAGATTGACTTCAGTGTCAACAAACTAGACAATATTTAACAAAACTCCAATACTTAGTAATGCCAATTTTAACTCTAAGTATAAAAATGGTGACAGTACTTCCTTATTGCTAAGTTTAAGGACATCTTTCATCTTTTTCTTAAACCGTGCAAAACAAGGGCCCAAACCTTGAATTTATTATCAGTGGAAGTAACACAAATTATAGAAACTAAGTAATTTGGATCACTTCCATTAAGAAAGTGTTGCTTTGCCTTGCTGGTGAGGCTCAGTGGTTGAGCGCCAACCTATGAACTAGGAGAAGGTCATGGTTCGATTCTCGGTCAGGGCACATGCCTGGTTTGTAGGTTTATTTCCCAGTAGAGGGTGTGCAGGAGGAAGCCAATAATGATTCTCCCATCATTGATGTTTCTATCTTTCCCTCTCCCTTCTTCTCTGAAATCAATAAAAAGATCTAATCTAATAAAAGAGTAATATGCTAATTGTGTCACTCCCCTACATTACAAGCCATGCCCACCAGACAATCAGAGTAACTATATGCAAATTAACCCAACCAAGTTGGCGGACGGCAGCCACGAAGCTAAAGCAAACAGGAGGCTTGGTTGCCCCTGCAGAAGCTAAGCTTCTTCCCGCCTGCTTTGGCTGGCTGTGGCCTCTGCTTAAGGCAACAAAGTTTCAATTATAGATCTAATCTAAGAAGCCACAGAGCTGGAACAAACAGGGGGCTTGGTTGCCCTGGCTATGGAGGAAGCTAAGCTTCCCACCTGCCTAGGCCGGCTGTGGCCTCTGCTCAAGGCAACAAAGTTTCAACTATCGAAGATAAATAAATCCCAGATACCTGCTTCCAGCCAGCCTCGCTGGGAGCTTGGGTTGCTGGGGGCCGTGGTCAGCCTGCAAATAGCCATCAGCCCCTCTCATCCAGGCACCCCAGAGGCGACCCCCACCCTGAAGGGGCTGTGGCCAGCCTGCAAACAGCCATCAGCCTCTCACCCAACCTGGCCAGGCACCCCAGGGGAGACCCCAAAGCTGCAGGAGCTGTGGCCAGCCTGCAAACAGCCATCAGCCACTCACCCAGGCTGGCCAGGCACCCCAGCAGGACCTCGTCCCTGAAGGGGATGTAGCCAGCCTGAAAACAGCCATCAGGCACTCACCCAGGCTGCCACGCACCCCAGTGGGGACCCCCATCCTGAAGTGGGTGTGTCAGTCTGAAAACGGCCCTCAGCCCCTCACCCAGGCTGGCCAGGCATCCCAGCGGGACCCCCACCCTGATCTGGTTCAACCTTCAGGGCAAACCAGCCAGCCCCTACCCATGCACCAGGCCTCTATCCTATGTAATAAAAGGGTAATATGCAAATTGACCCCAACAGCAAAACCACTGGGAATGACTGGTCACTATGACACACACTGACCACCAGGGGGCAGACGTTCAATGCAGGAGCTGCCCCTGATGGTCAATGCACTCTCACAGGGGGAGCTCTGCATAGCTACAAGCCAGGCTGACGGCTGCCTGTACAGTGGTGGTGGTAGGAGCCTCTCACGCCTCCTCAGTAGCGCTAATGATGTCCGACTGCAGTTTAGGCCTGCTCCCCGCTAGCAAGCGGACATGCTCTGAGGTCTCCCAAGCTGTCAGAGGGATGTCTGACTGCCGGCTTAGGCCAGATCCCCTGGAGAGCAGGTCTAAGCCAGCAGGTGGACATCCCCCGAGGGGTCCCAGACTGCGAGAGGGCCCAGGCTGGGCTGAGGGACTCCCCCCCCCCCCCCCGACCCCGAGTGCACAAATTTTTGTGCACTGGGACTCTAGTACATATATATATATAAAGTGTTGCTTTACTTACAGCCTTAGGAGCCACATATCCACCATGTACCATGCCTATCCCCGTAGAGAGTTCAAACAGATCATTCAGACCACTGCTGACTACAGCAGGAGTAGGTGAAGGAGCAAAGGTTGCAGGCACTGATGATGGAATGAAGGATTGTCCCACCTGCAGAGAAAAAAAGGGAGGGGAGCAGATCAGAAAGAACAGATTAATAGCCCTTACAATGTTTCTAATATTTTAGTAACACAGATTAAATCAATAAGAACACACCATGATCACAATATTATTAGGAGTTGAATTAGTATATTCTTTGTCCTTTTAATCATCGTTGGTAAGATAAACACTCTTTAGAGGTTCTATCAAGAAAAGTAATCAGTAGATTAGAAACACAGTGACCAAGATTTTTTGTTTCCAATTTTAGCTTCCATGATTCTGTGCAAAAGGCCTATTAAGTACCCTATAGAAGAAAAGTTTGTTTCTACAGTAAGGAGGAGAAGCATCCAACTTAGACAGCAAATCCATTCCCACTTGGGTCCAGGAAAGAGTAATTCTCCCTTTTAAGTATAAATATCTAGTAGGAAACTCTCCTGTGGGAGGAGGATATTCCCATCCCCCAAACTAACTTACAAGGAGAGTCTCACTCTGAGCCCAGCTGACTCTGTCAAGTATTTTAAGATGACACCAGAGAATAAAGGTATTAGCCAGTCGAGATGGGAGGTTCCATTTAGCTCTCCAATGTCAGGAAAATAAAGATCTATGTAAACACTAGAGTGCCAATCCCTAAAGATGCCTTTATACCACATGTGATGTATGACCCCAAAGATTCCAAGTATCCCTATGCTACTCTCTATTCTTCATATACTGCTATAAAAGTTTTGGTGTATAGTGCTAGATAGTGGTGGCTGGTCTGAGAATGTGTGCATAGGAAAGGCATCAAACAGGGGCAGCGCATCCCATGGTAAAAAAAAATGGATGGCACTTACTGCCGGACTTCCTCCAATGCCCCCGCCAAGGTCACTGCCAAGCTGAAAGAGAGAAAGGAGAGAGAGAAGAGAGAGGTAGAGTTCATTTAACTAAGTACTAGATGCCCATACAGAATCTGTAAATTGCTCTACCAAGTTTCTGGAATACATGCTCTTCAGTTGTGTCCCAAAGCTGAAAGAATTTCTAGACTGCAGAGAAATTATGTCCTAGGTGAACCAAGTAATGACAGTGATGGTGTGTAGGAGTTTTGAGAAAACTTGCAAAGAAGATGGAGCTGGGACATCTCAGAGATGTTTCAGATCCAATCTTTCTTAAGGGGTACATAGGCACAAACCCAAACAGAAATTTAAAAATCTGCATATTTAAAAAAGCTCTACCTTCAAGCAGTAATATTTTTTTTAAATATATTTTAATTGATTTCAGAGAGGAAGGGAGAGGGAGATAGAAACATCAAAGATGAGAGATTATAATTGATCAGCTGCCTCCTGCACGCCCCCTACTGGGGACCAAGCACGCAACCCAGGCATCTGTCCTTGATTGGAACTGAATCTGGGACCCTTTAGTCCGCAGGCTGACACTCTATCCACTGTGGCAAACCAGCCAGGGCCAAGCAGCAATATTTTGAAAATATTTTTTCTTTGAAAGGAAATGTAAAGAAGGAAAAAAAGAAAAGAAAAACTAAAATGAACTTTGATCTACAAAACCTGCTGCCCTTTTGAGAAGGTGGGAACCAATTTTAAGCTGCAAAAATTACAGGGGGAACAAGAGTGGTTTTTAGAATTTAGAATTTTCCTAAGAAAGAAAACAGCTGAGATAGAAAGATATCCTATTTGATGAGGAAGTGGGAAGGCAAATCTCTCTCACAGTCAATACTACTGAGAAATACTGTTATTTATTTGGAGATCATGTAAAATGATGCTGACTATTGGAGAATTAGCCTAATTTAATTAGCTAGGTGGCAGAAAAATAATTCCGCCTGGTCTCAGTTTTGGCCCTCCCTGCCCCTGCAGCGTTCTTATATAATTCACCCTGAAGTCAGTCTTCCACAACAAAAGCATTAAAGAAGAATTGAAGCTGAGAATAGTTGGCATAAAAAAAACAAAACAAAACAGAACACACACATACACACAATTAATGATGCTGTTTAAAAAGCAAAAAACACACCCTTTTTTGCTATAGTTCCACATTTGCTTTCTCCTTAGTTCTCACTGTGCATCTAAAATTCCTCTTTAAATCACCAAAGGCTTGTGTCTGCTTTACAAAACAATGTTCCCTTTATTGTCTGTTATTCTGTGTAAGGTGACCAGACGTCCCGATTTTTAACAATTTGTCCTGCGTCCCATGCGTTTTAAAAAAGTCCCGATTTTTGGAAAGAATGCACAACAAGCTAGGGAACGGTGGGAGAACGGGAAGGGAATATACGGTTTTCGGCAGCTAAGCGGTCAATGGTGTCCCGCTTTACCAATGTTAAAATCTGATCACCTTAGTATAGAAACTTGGAAATCCTGGTACTGGGATTGTGCTAAAAAACAAAACTGCAGTCCTGGTCAGTGGTTAGAGCATCAGCCCACGGACTCAAGAATTGTGGATTTGGCCCTAACCGGTTTGGCTCAGTGGATAGAGCGTTGGCCTGTGGACTGAAAGGTCCCAGGTTCGATTCCGGTCAAGGGCATGTATCTTGGTTGCGGCACATTCCCAGTAGGGAGTGTGCAAGAGGCAGCTGATTGATGAGTCTCTCTCATCAATGTTTCTGTCTATCCCTCTCCCTTCCTCTCTGTAAAAAAAAATCAATAAAATATATTAAAAAAAAAAAAAGAGTCGTGGATTTGATTCCCGGTCAAGGGCATGTACCTTGTTTGCAGGCTGGATCCCTGATCCTCGTTGGGGCTCCTGCAGAAGGCAACCAGCTGATGTCTGTCTGTTGATCTCTCTCCCTCCTCCCTCTCTTTCACTTTCTCCAAAAAATCAATAGAAAAAATATCCTCAAATGAAAATTAAAAAATGTTTTTGTTTTCTTTTTTTCATCGGTCTTCAGGATTTGGGAAAGATTTATTTTTTCAGCGTACAAATAAACAGTCTGACAAAGTCTTCTTTCCACCATGACAGAAAATGACCCTGGACAGGTGCTTCTAACTGGCATTTATAATAAGCCTGTTCTGTTCTAAGCTACAGGGTACTCCAAACCTCTCCAGAATCTGGTTAGACATGGAACAAAAATCATATGCATAAATAAGTGAAAACATCATCATAAATAACAATTTGAGTAACTGTAAAAGTACGAAAGAAAAGAAAAGATACACCTGCTTTCTCCCTGGTTCTAGAATACACACATCTGCAGCATGACATCATAAAAGCATGAAATTCCTATTATTTAAGCAAATACTGATGTAATGTTTACTGGAATAAAGGTATTCCTGGAAATGTAAAGATATCAGGCAATGAAGGGAATATACAGATGAATAAAACCCAGTCTTTGCCCACTGGCAGAATAAATAAAACGCAAATGCAGAATATTAAGAGTAAAAAAGAGAAATTCTGAAGGGAGAGCCTCTTTCTGGCTGAACATAATAAAAAGAAGCTTCAAAAAGGTGGTAGTGTGGGATTAAAAAAGCAAAAATGGGGGGTTATTTCTTGAATGGAATGAACAAAGTCTGGAAAACACAAATAAAAGCAAGATCAAGAGGGAGTATGGTTAGCTTGAGCACAGGATAGCTATGGGGGGGGGGGGAGTAGTGGGAGAAGGAAAATTGTAGAAAGTAAGTCTGCAAAGGTAGGCTGATTACAAGATGTTTTTAGTTTTTAATTTTTCTTCATAAAAACCGGGAATTTTTTACACTAAAATTCAAGTGTTCTAAGAGTACTAATAACTACTTTAATTGTGTTTCATTAGCTACACAATGGAACAATCATGTATATTTTTTGTTGTTGTTTTGTTTTTTGTGGGGGATAGAAATTTAAAAAATAGTGATGTCATGCCTAAGTCTCACCCCAGAGGTGATTTAATTGTTCTGGGTGTAGTGTGGGCATCAGAATTTTGAAAAGGTTCCCTAGTAATTCTCATGTACAGACAAGGTTGAAAAATACTGCCTTAGAGAATTAACTATTATTTGAACTTGATTCATCTGTTCAGAGATGACTTTGAAGCTAACTCTTAAATAAAAAGGAAATTAGAACTTGAATAGAAAGAAAAACCCTTCCTATGGACAGGGAGAATGCAAAATGTCTCAGTTGTCCTGATACTTTGATCTGGTTTTATGACTTTCTGATGGGTCAACTCTTTTCTTCTCCCTCTCACCATTGTCCTCCCTTCTGGTCAGGTTTACCATCCAAGCTTGAAAGAAATGGAATTCTTTAGAAGAACTTGGTTGGCACTCATTGGCCAAAAAACAAAAAACAAACAAAAACACTGAAAGAGAAAGAGCAGTTTTATCAAATATGCTGGATTCAAGAAAAGGCCTTGAGACAAAGACCCTCACCAACAGTGTTAAGGCAAAAGAAATAAAGCCCAATTATAGCCCTTATTTTCTTAGCAATCAATCTATTATCTCTGAGTATATGAACATTATCTTAGCTGGAAAAGATCTGAATGTACTCTCCCCCTCCTCAGGCCACTCATCAATTTAATTTAAAACCAAGGAAGAAACTAAAAAGAAATCCCGATATTCATTTCTTTATGCTCAGTATAGCAGATACAATTTAGCTAGAACCAAGAACTCTGATCTTAAAAGAGATCAGACCAAGTACTATTAGAGACATGAGGCTGGAAATACAAAGGCTCACCTAACTATGCTATATGTCCAGAGAGCAAAGGGAAAGGAAAATTTCAGTATGTTTTCTAACTAGCAAAACTAAAGCTTTTTCAGCACTTTTACAATAGCAGAGCTATTTAGTTACAATAGCAGAGCTACATGGACCTTCTACAAGGGAACAAGTCTACCCTACTCCAAGAAAAAGATTCTAAGGAATGTTATTATCCTCCTCTCTGAAAATATGACAACAGTAATAGCACAGAGATGGCATGAGTGACTAATAGGGAGATGTCAGCAAGATGGGAGCCAATTACCCAGTGAGCAGCTTCTCTTATTTACTGTGACAAGTTGATTGATGCAGATATTAATCAAGAAAGAAAATGAAAACTAGAAAGCTGAACAAAACCCAAGAAAGTGTTGTCATGTAGCCTGAACTAGCTATTAACCATTTCAGTGAGTTGCTGGTATTATCTGGAGTCAGATGAGATTTATCTGTTTGGCAATACTTATGAGGTAGGGTACAGAATCAGGAAAACTAGGATTTTGTAAAAATTCAGTAATGTCTGTTATCCAGTGAGCTGGTGAAAGCTAGGAATGAAAAGTGTTAAGTATGTAAGTCATGGCTGTAATCTCAACCTGAGGTGTCCAGTTTCTGAGTTTTCAGTGTCTCTCTGAAGCTGTCCATTTTCCATCGTCCCTGTATTGCCTTCCTTAGACTATTTTCTCTACAAAGGAAATAACATCACCTATAGGCCAAATAAATCACAATGCAGGAAGATGAATATCTCAGCCCTGGCTGGTGTGGCTCCATTGGTTGAGCATTATCCCGAGCACCAAAAGGTTGGATTCCTGGTCAGGGCACAGGCCCAGGTTACAGGGTGATTCATGCAGGAGGCAGCTGACTGATGTTTCTCTCTCAAAAACTGATAAATAAAAAAATATATACTTATTTAAAAAAGAGTATTTCAAATGCTAAAAATTAAGAAAATTTCCTTAAGTTCTGTAGCCGATAACCAAGTCCAAATGTTCTACTAGAGGTATAGTTCCCTCAATACCAATCTAAATCACAGTAGATGCAGTCATTAAACGGCTCTTAGAATAGTACTAATATTCGGCCACTTTATTATGCCAGAAGTAGTACTGAACAGGGCTCGGTTCATGCTGAACAACAGGACATGTCCTTGCAGTGCTAGTTCAGCAGGGGGTGGAAACCTGTGACTCCATGGCGACCATGACAACAACGAGCTAACAGAATTCAGCATGAGGACATGCACGCTGCAGCACAGCCAGGGTGAGCCAGAAGTCAGAGCGGAGCTTGCATGGAGCTCTAGCTCATCCAGACCAGAAGACCACCCTTGGCCCATGGCAACAAGTTAGTTACAATAGCAGAGCTACATGGACCTTCTACAAGGGAACAAGTCTACCCTACTCCAAGAAAAGAGAAAGAAATATTTTATAAAAGTTTATCAACTGAACCCTGGCTTAGTTGTTGGAGCATCGTCCACACACCAGAAGGTGGGGGGCTCGATCCCGTAAAGACCTGGACTGGAAGCAACCGATGGATGTTTCTCAAATCTCTCTCATCGATGTTTCTTTCTCTCTTTCTTTTCTTTTCATTCCTCTCTCTAAAATTCAATGAAAAAATAAAACACATCATATCCTCAGCTGAGGATTAAAAAAAAAAGTTTATCAACTGAGATCACCGCTGAGCAGACACACACACACACAAATTCCAAAGTTTTCCAAAATATCACAACAATCTGGATTAGCCCCTTTGAGACACATCTGACCAATTCAAGGTACCTTCCTGCTTCTAAAACTGTGGAGCTATCTAAGTATCTAAAGACAGTCTCTTAAGCACAGGTGTAGATCTTAAGCTCAGATATTTCTTTGCTCCCATCTACAGTTATTTTCTACTTTCCAGAACGGCTTTAACTGAAGGGAGTCTAAGGAATGCTTCAGGTTGGACAGCTTACTGACAGCTCTGTTATTCTGACTCAGAACAGAATGATGTAACAGTATACAAAGAGTCCAGCACAAACAATAAAACTTATACCAAAACCCTGCTGGTGTCACAAATATCCATCTGTATTTTTTCCTATTAGGGTTTAAGATTTTAGAAGGCATAATTCATCTCCTAGGTGAAAGTATGATTTTCAGCTGTTGGGCTGCAAATTTTAATTTGATCTTCAAAAGGCTATTCAAAGAAGCATCATAAACTATAATCAAATTGGTAAAAGAATCTGTAACCATGCAAAAGCTATTCAACTAATGGCTGAGAACAGACTTAATGTGAAATGGCATAAATGAATTTATATCATACACAACTATCAAGATACTCATCTTTAAAGAAAAAAGGCTTATATAAGCAGAAAAGTAGGAGGATGTATTAGATTACTTCTTGAGATGGAACAGAGAACAATGTGACAAAAAGTCCTTAGAATGGCCACTACCAGTTTCTTAAGTCAGACAATTTCATGTTGAATATGACAAAAATCCCCAAGAGAAGCTCTACATCTCATTTTCCTTTGTAGTTCTCACTACCTGACCATACAGGGTGAGACCAAAGCATGTGAAATACAGTTTATTCTTATGTTTTTTTATTAGTTATTATATTATTTTCCATATGAACAACTATAAATCTACTTTTGCCCCACCCTGTATATTTGTCATCTGTCTGCCTCCCACTAGAATATAAGCTTGTAAGGATTCATCACAACTACAGTTGAAGTACATAGAATAATGCCTGTCAGAATATTTATGAGTGAGTGAGTGTCCTATTAACCATGTAAACAGGACTACTGCAATATTATTTCTTAGGGAGAAATTTTTGAAATGAATCATTTTACTGGAGAAAATTATCACAAAATCAACAGAAGGCTGACAAAATTGTTTCATTAACTGCATCATATATGCATCAATCTTGCCAACACACATGAACAGAACCAATTGGGGAGGACGCCCCCACACAAGGCCAAAGCCCTTTCTAGAGAGGAAAGTATTGTCTGAGTAGTTTTGGGGCGTTTTCAGCAGAAGAATGTCATGCACATCATTTATCTGCCCTGAAAGTACTAGTGCTTTATATCACAACTCATCGATG
>PVJC01020869.1:0-28749 GCA_004026665.1 Murina feae
CAGTGGGTGTTACTTGAGAATCAGCATGAACAGTTCATTCCCTCTGTGCATAGGTAGAAATGAAACCCTGTTGGGAAGGATAGGCCTCCAGAGTATTATATTAAGTCACTCAGAGGAAGACAAATACCACATGATTTCACTTACAGGTGGAATCTAAAGAACAAAATAAACACACAAAATAGAAACAGACTCATAAGCATAGAGATCAGGCTGATAGTTGCCAGAGAGGAGGGGGTGAGGGCTGGGTGAAAAAGGTGACAGGATTCCGAAGTACAAATTGGCAGTTACAAAACAGTCACAGGATAAAAATCACCCCATTGGTAATATAGTCAATAATATTGTTATAACTATATATGGTGCCAGGAGGGGACTGAAAATATCGGGGGGATCACTTTATAAAGTATATGGTTATCTAACCACTATGCTGCACACTTGAAACTAACACAAAATAATATTAAAGGTAAACTGCAATTGAAAAAATATATACATTTTTAAAAAGAAGTAAAGCTAGGTTAAAAAAATAAAAAAGAAATTCCGTCTTGGTGATCTCAAAGGTCACAGACATTTGGTGAAAGAGGTGCATGTAGATTTTATGCAACAGAAAAACGTGGCTCTTGTTCACTCTGTTACCATCGACATAGAGCTACATCCCGTCTCTGCTTCTCCAGTATTGGAATTGTGCCCCCAATGGGTAAGGACCAAAGAATAAAGACTTCTCCACTTATTCCTATGAGTGAGAAATAAATCCAAGCTTTAGAAATGAAGTGTTCCAAGGTTTGAAGAATTGTTGTCCTAGTATTGATGAAGTTCTTATGCTTTAGCAGTATGAAGAGTTGAAAGAATTTCAATGTTGGGAAATGTTCTAACTCTTTCTTAGAGTTGGCGGTCAGAATCTACTTGTGTACCAAAGGATGAAGCAGTTTATAAAATCAGGTTTTGATGTTTTGCGTAAAATTTTCAATATTAAATTGTCTCTCCTTTGACTTAGCAGCCATAAGAAGAAATAAAAGTTTAGATTTAAGGAGCTCCCCAATCTTATGTCTAAAATTACCAAACCCCATGCAACTTAACACTGTGCAGCAAAATTAATACAGGGTTAAAGGCAAAGCAATGTCACTTACAGAAATAGCAGTGGTAAAACATTGTTTGGCAAATTATATAAAATGTTTCAAATGCCAATATCAAAGGGTGAGAAAACTTAATAGGCGTGGGAAGAGGAGAGCAATTAAAGGTGTCAAAAGATCCACAAAAATGAGTAATATCCAAGGAACTAAAATAGAACAAAAAATGAGGCAGCAGAAGAAGATAAAGATGACAGCGAGGAGCACTAGCTCCCATGTGGCCTTGAGCGAATGGCCCTGAGCTGGCCTGGAACCAAGCACAGGAGAAAGGAGGGTGATGGAGGAGTGAGCTGAGCCGGCGTAGGCCTCAGACCACGGAGCCCCAGCTTCCGTGCTCGCCATGGCACTGTGTTCCAGATAGACAACTCAGGAGGAAGAGCCAACAGGTAAATCTGCAAGATCGGGAGCTCCTCAATGCCATTCAATCCTTTGTGTGGAGGCAGGATTCTAATATGGCCCCAAAGTCTGCGTCCGCGGCTGTCTGCGCCCTGGGTGATTCCTGGGATCTTGACCAGGAAGGAGTTAACTTGAAGAAAGGAGCTGATCCTCAGTGGGCCTAACCTGATCCCATGAGCCCTTTAGATTTGGGTGGAGAGAGCAGAGAAAGAGGAAGTCAGAGATTGGAAGCAGGAGAGGCATCCCACGTGAGGAAGATTTTCTGTTGTTGACCTTGAAGATGGAGGGAGCCACACAATATTAGGACAGAGAATGGCCTCTAGCAGTTGTGGGTGACCCTAGATGACAGCCAACAAGAGATCAGGGACCTCAGGCCGACAACCACAGGAACTGTATCCTGCCACAATTTGGATGCACCTGGAAGAAGCCCCCAACCCCTCATGTGCTCAGATCCTGCCAAATCCTTGATTTTAGTCTTATGAGAATTTAAGTGGAGAACCCAGTCACTCAGTGCATGAACTTCTGACATAAATAACTGAGGATTAATAAACAAGCATTGTTTTAAGCTGCTAAATTTGTAGTAATTTGTTATGTAGCTACAGAACACTAATACACTCTCTAAGCTAATTTTAGAAATGTTTCATTCATGGTACTCATGAAACTTTTCTGAGTGTTACTGTGGTATGATTAATGCATAAAATATTTTAAATATAAATTATATATTTTAATTGTGCAAGAGAAATCATCAGGAGGTATACCACTAAAAAAGAGAATTTCTTGAGATGAGATAGCCATATCCCCTACATTTTATTTTCTTAAACTTTATTTTTATTGTTGACATTATTACAGATTTCCCAATTCCCCCAACCCTTTGCCCACCTCCACCCAGCCCCCACCACCTGTTTCCCTCTGGTCCTCACCACACTGTTGTCTGTGTCTATGAGTTATGCATTTATATTCTTTGGCTAAATAAGTTGACCGTGAGAATGACATTTTCTTTTGGAAGATGAGGTCCAATTACAACTATAGATACAGTCTATAAAAGATTTGGAGTCTAGTTGTGTGTCAATTTGACCTTAAAACTTGGGCAACAGAAGGAAAACCTGTTAGGCTATAGCTAGTTCACTTAATCACATGGAAGCTGTCCAAAGACCAGTGCAGTGCCGAGTGGATCAGGGTTTTGTCCATCTATAGTACCTGAGGCTGAGGTGCCCTGTGGGGTAGGTTGGTGAGGTCTCAACTCCATCAGAAGTAATATCCAAGGAACTAAAATAGAACTAAAAATGAGGCAGCAGAAGAAGGGAAAGATGAACAGGTTAGTTCCACGAGAACATACAGTATAGCTTTCTGGGTTTTGCCCTATACTTCTCATCAGAGATCTCACCCTATAGGCGTGACACAGGCTCAGTAACTCTCTAACGCATGAAGCAAATAGCCCTTCCGGATCTTTCGAGTCAACAGTGGGATTGTTTTCTTCCAACACTGTGTTCAAAGCAGATTTGGCTCATTTCTCTTTCTACTCTTCCAGGGTGGAAAGACACAAAGAGTACTTGCAGTTTCCACTAGTAGACAGGCATAATAATAATCAAAGAACATGGAACTGAAGCCAAAGCCTTTGCCAGACTAAAAGAAACAAATTGCTTAGAAAAATCATCCCAGACTTACTGGCTGTTGCAGTGGCAGCTCTTGTTATTGTATTTCTCAGTCCCATCTTTCTGTTTTTCTTATGGCAAATGTCACATTGTTGACTTTCCATCATGCAATGTCAAAAAGAATGATCATTAAGCAACCTTTGGAAAAACAAACATCTTTACTTCGTTTTGAAAGATCTGGAATAAAGGACTTTCTGAAAATGACTTCCCCATCTTTCAATGGAGTGAGCATGTAAAAAGTATACGTTATTCTGAGAACATTGGTTGACTTGTAAACTGGTTGCATGGCCTTTGGGTCAAAATCATATAAAATGAAGGTATTTGAAAAGCAGGGAAAATATTTTATGCATGACTGGGGATTGTGACAGAGACGACATAGAGGTATAGCAGGCATCACTCTGCCACTCAGGGCTCAGAACCTCCCCGAGAGCATTTTCCATGAATGTCAGATATCACTCCGGTGCTTATGTATTTTCTTCCATGAGAAATTTACATGTGTCATTGACAAGTAGGAAGCAAGAATTCTGTAGATCTGCTCACTCCCCCTCCTCACTTCACCCCATCTCACCCCTTCATCCTGGGAATAGAGGATACAGGTCTCAGGGCTTTTCCTAACTCTCTTCCTCTCCTGCCCCCCCCCCCCCCCCAAGCTTGTATCATTGCTCTTATCCAGTTAATTATGCTCATCTTACCTTTCTTCCTGACTATGAAACGCAGGAAATTCAAACCTGGTTCCTGAGATGGCTCTGTGAATTTTGTTGTATTTTTGCCCCAAACAATCCAAAAAGCAAGTGAAATATTGATGAAGAATTCCATCCACTGAATTTTTGTGTATTAGTGACTTGAGATAGGAATTAACTAGAGGAAGAGAGCTCCAGAAGTAGTCCCTGGGAAAGACAGATAGACAGTGGGGCCTGGAGAAAGGGAAGAGGGAACACAATGGGAAATGAGGCAGCATTGATAATAGGGGCCAAACAGGCATGACTTGGTAGGCCACTTAAGGAATTATTATCTTTATCTGAACAACAATGGGAGGATTATATTAAGTCACTCAGAGGAATCCCTGAAGGATTCAATCTGGTGGTATTCCCTTGGGCTGGGGAGGTGGTAGAAACCGAGAAATGGCAAGGTTGTAGCACTATTTAGGAATTCATATCTATAAGCCTGGTGACAGTTTGACTAAAATGAATGACAGGAAAGGAGACGTCATGGAATATTCCTAGATTTTTCGAATGGTTATATTATTCCCTGGAACCTTAAACCTTGGAAAATAACTTAAAAAAATTTTTTTGTTTTGCCCTAACCAGTTGGGCTCAGTGGATAAAGCGTCAGCCTGCGGACTGGAGGGTCCCAGGTTCAATTCTGGTCAGGGGTATGTACCTTGGTTGTAGGTACATCCCCAGTAGGGAGTGTGCAGGAGGCAGCTGATCGATGTTTCTCTCTCATTGATGTTTCCAACTCTCTATCCCTCCTCTCTGTAAAAAATCAATAAAAAATATTTTTTAAAAATTGCTTTGTTTTGAATAGAGGGCTTCCTTCCAGTTTGGATGTAGTAAAGTTGAGGTTCATTTTAAACAACAAAGTAATGTCCAGGAGGCATCAGGTATCCGATATATGTCATCACCCAGTGATAAAGACTTAAAGGGAAAGTCAATGTTTGTCTTTAGAGCCATCTTAGTACCTTTTTAATGCCCTGTGAGAGAGAGCAAATGGCCTCTCTAGGAATATCTGTCACTGTGTAGCTGACAAGGGTTTCTCTTGTGATGGGCTGACTCATTCTCCAAAAATAAGTCCCTTCCACAGGCATGGAGGCTTTTGGCTTCTTCTGAGGCCTTGGAGAATCTTGTCTATTTGTTCTGATAGAAACTATAACTGACACAATTATTAATAATCGGTAACTCTAAAAGTAAGATATTCTGTTTGGTGTGGCCAAGTTTCAGAGGCAAGAGAAGTATACTTTTCTAGAACTGGAGGATTTACCTGTGGGTACAGTAGTTTTTAGTGAAAGTGAGCACATATAGAACGTAAGGAAACAGACGAGTTTCTTCCTCTTTCTTTTCTAAACGTTGTCTTTCTTGTCTTCAGCTTTCCCTTGTCTTCTCCCACCAATTTTCTTTCTTTTACTTTACTTTGGCATTCTCTTTTCCTGTCATTTGCTCTTTCAAGAAATCCGATTGTTCTCAGCATTCTTTTCTTTCAAATCATCTCTGGTCTTCTTTCAACTGAAACTACAGCCTATTCATTCACCCCAGTAGCTTCCCAGATAAGAAAAGTGTCTGATTAATTGGCTAAATATTGGCACCTCTGCTGAGCTGGTAGCATTCTTTAAAAGATTCTCAGTGGGATTCTCTCCACTAATTTCTTTTCTATTTAACCTTTTTTTTTGGTTGTTTTGTTTTTCTTTTTCCTAATGGAAAAAGCTATGCAAGTCTTATTCTGCTCTAATGATTAGTTACATAAGAAAATGCAGGAAACTTTCCCTTGAGAAACATGTAGGATACCTTACTTAGAAGAATTAAAACCACATCTGTCAGAATAGTGATTGTTAGAGGGAAGGAGGTGGGGGAAGGCAGAAGAAGCTATAGGGGGATAAATGGTGATAGAAAGAGACTTGACTTGGTTGGGGTGGTAAACACACAGTACAATATACAGATGATGTATTGTAGAATTGTATACCTGAAACCTGTATAATTTTACTAGCCATGTCACCCCAATAAAGTCAATAAATAGAAAAAAATAGGAAAAAAAATAGAAAGAGGGGTAGGAGCATAAAAGTTGATGGAAGGAGATTTTTGGGTGTGAATACATGATGCAATGTACACATGGTGTATTATGGAGCTGTACACTTGAAACCTGTATAGTTTTATTAACCAATGTCACCCCAATAAATTCAGCAAAAACGTTTAAAAAAGAAACATTGTGCCAACTCTTAAAGAAAAGAATGAATGAGTTCTGGGTCTGAGTGAATATGCTTTGTCATAAGAAAATTTTCTTTTCTCAAATTGAATGTAGAAAAAAAAACACTGAGCAGAGTGTAGGAAATTCAAGATGTTTCTTAGAGATAATTTTATAATCATAGTTCTTAGAAATGAAAAAAGAAAAATATACATCAACTCAGTACAAATTTAGACTATGCTCAAAGTTAAGTCAATCAATCCATTAAATATTTCTGCCCTATGAGAATTATTTCTCTAACATGTTAAATCTATTTTGATTACTGTTTGTAATGCATAGCATAATATTTCATACTAGAGACCCGGTGCATGAAATTCATGCATGGGTAGGGCCCCTAGGCCTGGCCGGCAATCAGGGCCAATATGTGGGGCAACCAACAGAGTGATCGGGGGGGCCCCTGCTGGCACCTGCCTTGGCTAGCCTGGCACCATCTGCTAGCCAGCCCTGACCCCCAATCGCCCTGCTGCTACCACCGGTTGCCTCCCTCTATGGGGCAATCAGGCAGCCCCTTGCTGGTACCCGCCTTGGCTGCCTGGGGCCTGCAGGCTAGGGGAAACTCCTGTATTGAGCATCTGCCCCCCGGGGGTTAGTGCATGTCATAGCAACCAGTCACTTAGCCACTCAATTGATTTGCATATTAGGCTTTTATTATGTAGATTAGAGGCCCAGTGCACAAAAATTTGTGCACTTGGGGGAGGAGAGGGTCCCTCAGCCTGGCCTATGCCCTCTTGAAGTCTGAGACCCCTCGGGAGATGTCCACCTGCTGGCTTAGGCCCACTCCCTGGGGGATCGGGCCTAAGCTGGTAGTCAGACATCACTCTGGCAGCCCAGGAGCACTTGGGGGATGTCCAGTTGCCAGCAGGGAGCAGGCCTCAGCTGCAGTTGGACATCTTTAGCGCTGCTGAGGAGGCAGGAGAGGCTCCCACCACCACCACTGTACTGGCAGCCTTTAGCCTGGCTTGTGGCTGAGCAGAGCTCCCTCTTTGGGGTGCACTGACCACCAGGGGCCATCTCTTGCATTGAGCGTCTGTCCTCTGGTGGTCAGTGTGTGTCATAGTGACTAGTCATTCCCAGTCGTCGTTCTGCTGTTAGGGCCAATTTGCATATTAACCTTTTATTATATAGGACAGAGGCCTGGTACACAGGTGGGGGTCAGCTGGTTTGCCCTGAAGCATGTCCTGCTGGGGTTCCTGGCCAGCCTAGGTGAGGGGCTGATGGCTGTTTGTAAGCTGGTCACAGCCCCTTCAGGGTGGGGGTCCCCACTGGGGTGTCTGGTCAGCCCGGGTGAGGGGCTGATGGCTGTTTGCAGGCTGGTCAAACCACCCCGGGGGGACCGTCACCCCATGGGAGTGTGGCCAGCCTGGTTGAGGGGCTGAGGGCTGTTTGCAGGTTGGCCACAGTCCTTTCAGGGTGGGAGTCTATACTGGGGTGCCTGGCCAGCCTGGGTGAGCGGCTGAGGGCTGTTATCAGGCTGGCCATGGCCGAGGGCTGGAGGCAGGTATCTGGGATTTATTTAACTTCTATAATTGAAACTTTGTTGCCTTGGTCCTGCTCAAAGCTGCTGGCTGGAAGCAAGTATCTTGGGTTTATTTATCTTCTGTAATTGAAACTTCGTTGCCTTGAATGGAACTCAGGGTCTACAGGGCAGGTGGAAATCTTGGCTTCCTTCATCACTGGGGCAACGCAAGCCTCCTGTCTTGCTATAGCTCCCTGGCTGCTGCCATCTTTATGAGGAGTGAGGGTTAATTTGCATATTACTCTTTTGCCTGGGCAGGAGACCCCCAAACCCCTCTGCCTGCTAGCTTCACAGAGCCCAGGCCTCTGTGAACACTGGCTCTGATCCTACCCCCTGCCATCACCGGCTCTGCCCTTGCCCCACTGCAGCCTCTGGCCAAGGCTGCAGGCCTGGGCAGGGGACCCCCAGGCCCCTGCTTTGCCTGCTCCACCGGTGCAGGCTCTGCCCCTGCCCCTCTGATTGCTGGCTCTGTGGAGCCCAGGCCCCTGCGATCTCTGGCCTTGCCCCTGCCCATGCCTGAGGCCTCTGGCCCAGGCCTTATGCCTGGGTAGGGCATCCTCGGACCTCTCCGATCACTGGCTCCACCCCTGCCCTCTTCAATCACCAGCTCTGCCCTTGCCCATGCCTGAGACCTCTGGTGAAGGCCTCTGGCCTGGGAAGGGGACCCCCAGCCTCCTCTGATTGCCTGTTCTGCCCCTCAGGCCCCTTTCCTCCCCCGCCACCTACCTGGCTAACAGGTCTTCAGTGGTGGGGCTGAGCCGGACTGGGTGCTGCCATCTTGTGGCTATGGGGGAGGCCATCTTGTGGCCATGGGGGTGGCCATCTTTGTGATGGAGTGACGCCTAACTTGCATAGTACTCTTTTATTATATAGGATATTGCATGTAAAAATGAATGGCTGTACTTTATAATAAAAAACAATGGATTTTGTTCTTTTTGTTGTACATTTATTACATATACATATATACACATAAATATACTTTTAAAAATAGAATGTGAGAGGAAGAACCCTCCCTTTTCTCCCCATCTCCCCAACCTCACAAAAAATATTTACTGAACAATAGCTGCATACAAACTATAGATTTGACTATGGTAACTGCAGTAGGTCATTGATGCAACTATATTAACTTAACTGCTCACCCACCACATAAAATAATGACCCCAGGGCTATGTTCCCCAGTGGCTGTGCACTGCAAGATGCACACTTGTCTCCCAAGAAGGACCTGTTAAACCATTTGGTCAAAGTGTCAGTAATGTGTTACCATTCATTCATTCACTCACTAAATTTACTATGTAGCTATGATTTTTCAGCTCTTTTGCCAGGTTTTATATATGTAGATATAAATGCCCTACCTAAAACTGTCAGACTTATGCTTTCTCCCTCTTCATTTTTTCATTGCAGAGAGAGGTTGGAAGTGTCAATATTTCATACTTAATATATGTGTGCATGTATGTGTGTAGATGTCCACAATGGTGAGGAAATGACCTGTTAATAAATCGATGTTGTGTTCACCTGGGACTTAAAGTAGTTTAGGAAATATGTGTGTCTAATATTATATAAATATTATACACAATTATAAATAAACCTATAAATGCATCCTATAAGTATAAATAAATCTATTCATTTATATATAAGTAGAGAGAATATAAAAAAGTATTTCTATTTGCATATATTTCAGAGCTTCAAGTGGATATAGTTTAAAGTGATGTACAGTATGCTAGTATCCTCCAGCCAAGGTTGTGGGCTTCTCAGATGGCGTAGCAAACAAGAGGTTAATGGATGGGGAGGAACAGGCAAAGTAAATAAAGTCAGTTAATTGCAGGAAGCAGTTGCACAGCAACTGCAGCCAGGGAAACAGTCCACAAGAACCAGCCAATCAAACAGGGGGATGAGTTAGCCAGGAAGTGCTTGCTCCCTGTCAGTCTCTCGGAGCGTCTCTCCCTTTCTCTCTGTCTCTGTGGCTCTCTTCTTTCTTTATCTGTTTCTTAGTCACTCTCTCTTCACCTCTGCCTTTTGACCTTTTTTTTCTCGACATGCTCACTAAGACTATGGTTTGTAGAGGCAGATGGGGAAACCTTAACCATCCTCCTCTTCGGGTCTTTGCTCATTGCCTGGACTCAGTGTTCATGCTAGGTGAAGTTGGGCTGCACACTTTGCCCAAGCATTGCTGTCAGGTGAGCACAGCGTCTGTCCGGAATGTGACATCATGGTCCACAGAAGCTATCTTGTATCAACACAAACTCCCACTTGATTTATGATGAAGAATGGTATAGGTGCCATATATGGTGACGGGGCCCATCATTCGCTTTCCCTTTACCCTGCATAATGAATTCTATGTTAGCTACTCTTTGAAAAAGGACATCTGATATCAGATTTCTGATTAGGTTTTTAATTTTTGTGGAAGAGGTGTGTTGGCCTACAGCCTAGAAGACTATTTTATTTTATTTTATTTTATTATTTTATTTTATTTGTCTCTCAAAGCTGGGACTGCCATGGGATTCCTCACTATTAATTAATTAACTCCAGGCTCTTTTGGCAAAATGCCTTGAAAGGGATGGCATGTCCTGAGTGACCCTCACGTGTACTCTATGCCAGTGATCATTAAACTCGCAAAATTGTCTCACCTGGTTCCTTGGGCCATTAAATGAAGATAACAAGAACAATAAACTTGCATATTAACATAAAGGAAATCTTTTAACCTGGTAGGCACATAAAGAAAATGATGTAAAGTTCCTCCTCAATCCTAGAGCAAGGCGTATTTTCAGATCATTTTTAATGGTTGCCATCTATAATTCAATAGGAGTCCCGGCATGAGCAGAGCTCTGCTACACTCGGTCATTCACAAAACATGTAATCACACGAGACAAAGGGCCTTCGCAGCAGTCCGTTACACGTTACAGCGCTGCACAAACACACACGTGTGAAACAACCCACCGGTAGCTAGGAAATCGGGCTGTTTGTCCTTCTAAATATGAGAAGCAGCGGCAGTGATCCTGCGCAACCCCGCAAGCCTCTGGGAAAGCCTGAACTGAAATAGGGTTTGGATTCAACCCTTCTTATTCTCCTCAGAGAGCTCAGGATTTCCCAGGCGAGGACCATTCCCAGAGACGCGCCTCTCCTGTGGTGAGAGCATATACTTAGCCGATGGACAGCACCATTTGTGTGATTCTCCACGGGGCCTATGCCCTCAGCGAGTCAGAACTCTATTAACACTATTAACACTCTATTAGCCCTGAAAGGCCAGGCTCAGCCATTGCTTACCATTCCCGATGAACACACATACACACAGCACACGCTTACACATATAAATACATACACAGAACAACACACCCAGGAGCACAAACACTCACACACGTATAAACACACAGTGTTCCCCTAAAAACATTCTCTTATTATTTTTAGTCATTGGAATACACCTTGTGAGTGAAGAACGATGAATTAATACCAAAGAGAAAAAGGAATCAAAATCATTAGGGCACAAAAGGCGCTGTTGAAGAAGCAACGCTGTGTGGGAAGGGGAAGTTCTGTTTTAGGGAACAGTCAGATTACCAAGTCCCAACGAGAGTGATTGGAGTGCTTGCGGGGGGAGGGGGGGGCAGAGCCAGCAGAGAGCCATGACACATCCTTCACCCAGCAGACGAACTTCTCCTGTTTACCAGGAGTCGGTCTGGCTCACTTACATCCACATTCGGTCCACTACGGAAATAGAAGTTGTTTCTCAAAGGCTTGCGTCTTGCTGATGCTTTTTAAATCCTCACCCGAGGATGTTTTCCCACTGATTTTTAGAGAGAACGGAAGCGAGAGGGAAAGACAGAGAGAAATATCTATGTGAGAGAAGGACATTGATTAGTTTCCTCCTGCATGTGCCCTGACCAGGGCCTGGGCCAGGGAGAAGCCTGCAATGCAACCATGGTCAGTGCCCTTGACTGGAATCGTTGGTCCACAGGCCAACACTCTATCCGCTAAGCCAAACTGGCTAGGGCTTTTTTTTTTTTTTTTAATAATATATTTTTATTGATTTCAGGGAGGAAGGGAGAGGGAGAGAGAGAGAGCAACATCAACGATAAGAGAGAATCATTTGCTTGGCTGTCTCCTGCAAGACCCCTGTTGGGGGCTGAGCCCACAATCTGGGCACGTGCCCTGATGAAGAATCGAACCTTGAGCTCCTGATTCACAGGTTGATGCTCAACCACTGAGTCATGCCGGCCGGCCTCTTTTTAATGGCTTTGTTAACGGGTGTCAATCTTTTTTAAAAAAATTCTTCATTGTTTAAAGTATTATATATCTCGTTCCCTCCCATTCACCTCTCCCCAGCCACTCCCACCCCCCAGCACATGCCCTCACCCTTCTCCTGTCTGTGTTCATTGGTTATGCTCATATGCATGCATACAAATGCTTTGGTTGATCTCTTACCCCCTCCCCCCCTCCCTGCCTTCCCTCTTAGGTTGGACGGTCTGTTCGATGGTTCTGTGACTCTGGCTCTATTTTTGTTCATCAGTTATGTGGTCATTCTTAGGAATATGTGAAGCCACATGTGCCAGGATCATGTGGTACACAGTGGTTGGAGGGCTCAGTGCTAGTGAGCGATGCTGCAAGGAACTGCTCAGCCAGGCCTGTGGACAGAGAGAACTTGTGTTCTAGTTTAAAAACCAGTGGGGGGTTTTGTAAATTCTAGGGGTGTGTGTGGGGGATGGATATCATGTGCTATATTATGGATGTGAGCCATAGCACATTTATTTTCCAACAGCAGTCAATTAATACCAGTTATTATTATTATTGTCATTGTTATTTCAATAGGGAGTGGGAAGTTATCTCTGGGAGCACACCTATATGGAGCACCTACCTTGTCTAAGCAGCATATCCAGGCGATGAGGTTGCTTTGTCTTATTCATGCCCTTTTACTGAGAACAGGTTGTGGAGTTTGGTCAGGGTCACCCTATTAATAAGTTCTCACTCTGTGCTATTACTCTAGGTTGCTCAATATTGAATAGCTTAGATGATAGGCAATTATTATTATTATGAAATAATTCAAATCCATTATGATTTTTATTTTTTAACATATTTTTATTGATTTCAGAGAGGAAGAGGGACAGAGAGAAAGAGAAACATCAATGAGGAGAGAGAATCATTGATCGGCTGCTTCCTGCACACCCTCCAATGGGGATTGACCAGGCATGTGTCCTGACCAGGAATCGAACCTCGACTTCCTAGTTCATAGGTCAATGCTCAACCATTGAGCCATGTTGGCTGGGCTGAAAGGAAATTATTGAGAATTAATTGGTGTAGGTTTGTATGGGTTGTATGTCTGTGCTTCCCATGAGGGTAGGATGATACTTAGAAACAGCTATCCTTTCTGGCTCTATTCTCTCACTTTGTAAGGGTATATAGGACACACGTTAGTTTTGTTTTCTTGAGCTGAGATTATGCTCACATTCCTGAAAGACAACATTACTATGCTCACTTTTCAGATGGGATATGGGTACAACATCTCCATTTTGGTGATAAATCCAATTGCAAAAAACAAGATCCTTGAACATGAATTAATGATCATGGCCAAAGCTCCTATAGCGTTTTCCCGCGGAGGCGTTTCAGGGACCTGAATCACAGGAAAATGAGTGCCTTTGTGTGGGCTCTGCAAGGCGGAGGGATTGCATTGAAGCAAGGCTTGGCCCAACTTCCTAACGAGAAACCTGCATACTGAGGGGGCTTAGCTTTGATTGGATTCTGGAACTCAGTGCCCTGGGCTGGGTGTAGTCCAGCAACTGGGTGGCACTGGCACAGGGAGGCCTGCTTCTGCACCAATTACTGGTCAATTGCAAGTGATTATAATGGCCCCGTGTCTAAAACAATATGGAGAGAAATGCTGCCTGCAAACCAGGAAACAGTGTGCTCTACGGTGGAACCAGCAAGTTGCTGAGTACATCGGTATAACAAGGGATTTTGGATATTCTAAAGCACAGGAAGGTGGCACCTAAAAACAAACAAACCTCTGTGGTGTGTTTCCTTCCTTCTTAGGCAAGCGGAACAAGGCCCCGTGGGTTCTATACACACCATCTCTCATGGTGAGTGGAGATGGCCGGGCAGAATTCAAGCAAGAGCAGGCTGGCCAGTTTTGTCAGATGAATCAATCCAAGAGATAGAAAAAGAACCGACCAAAAATGTCTTAGTGCGTCGAGGTTTACTTACATCCACCGCGGTGGGGTATGGAAGAGTGCAGGTTCCCAGAAATGACCTCGTTGGGAAGACATTCCCGGGATGCTCATGAGTAAACGCTGGGTAGACTTGGCCAGGAGATAATTGCTGATATTTTCGGAGAGCAGAGACACTATTTTTGCCTTCGTGCCCTTTATTGCTTGTGTGTGATGTGGCCGGAGGAGGTTGTAATTAGCTGTGGGCCAAGCAGCTATAAGGCAAAGCCCAACCGGAGCCGGCGGGGCTCCATCCCAGCATCAACCCTTGGCGAAGCATGCAGCGTCCCTCGAACTCGGCCGCTCCGGCTTCCCCAGGAGCACCACGTGGGCTCGGCCTGGGCCGGCGGGCTCCTCGTGGGCTGTTGATTGACTGCTAACCAGCCTCACTTCTGTGAAAAATTGTGACATGTTCATTCTTGGCAGTCACCATCTCAGGCGTTAAATCACTTTTCTCAAATTTCCCGAGGTCTGACACATATAATGGGCTCAGTGGGGGATTTGCAATAATTCTTTTTTCAGTATTTATGAAATGGTGCAGCTCCCTATGGCTTCTGGGCCTTTAAGCTGCCTTTCAGATATCCCTCCCATAAATTTTCCGTGATTATCACTTCCCGGCTTGAAAACATACATCTTTATGCATCATTATTGGGACAAAGGAGGCGCCATTGACATTGCCTTGTGCTACTGAGTTTGTAACATGTCGATAGCTTCACCTGGCTAAATACATATATAGTTAGCTAATGGCAATTTTAACACAACATGACTTTTATAACTATTCTGCTTTCGTTATTGCAAATGTGAATCCTGTGGATCTACCCAATCACCTTTATTCACTAAACCAAAGGTCACTTTAATGGATGTTTTTACATGGTGGCACCTAGTGTTGCCAGAAAATCTTGTTTTTAGTGCTCTGGGCCTCTCTTTGTAGTAAATCCTCTCATTTCCAGTTCCTGATAACTCCCCTCGCCCTCTCCTCTATGGCTCTACCCTGAATCCAGTTGTTACCACTGTGGGAATGGGAATAGATAGTAAAATCAAGACTCGCTAATCAAGTTTTAGCCTCTTTTTTTTTTTATAAAGTTAACTGAAGTCTATTTGAAGTCTATTTATTAGTTACTATTACTATTTTTAAAAATCTATTTTATTGATTTTTTACAGAGAGGAAGGGAGAGAGATAGAGAGTTAGAAACATCGGTGAGAAATATCGATCAGCTGCCTCCTGCACACTCCCCACTGGGGATGTACCCGAAACCCAAGTACATGCCCTTGATCAGAATCGAACCTGGGACCTTTCAGTCCGCAGGCTGACGCTCTATCCACTGAGCCAAACCAGGTAGGGCAGCCTCTTTTTTTTTTTTTAATTTATTTTGCACTGTTAGACCATAAACAATTAGAAATAAGTCTGTTGTATTTGGAGAGGTATAGGGGTTTCTGAAATCTTGTCTGTGCTTTGCATTTTGACACATGTGACACCGAGAAACTCAGGATAAGAGTGTGAAGTGTGGTGAGGATTCAACCTGAAGTTTTACCACAAGATGACGAGGTGTTCTTCACAGCTGTCTCAGAAGCGCAGTGATGCCATCCTGATACACTGAAGAGAAACATTTGAGAGAAACTTGAGGTTTCTTGACATTTCCAACAAATGAGTGTTCTGTGGCCAGCTGCCAGTTGTGATAATTAATCTACTTGGGATAGTTTAGTGGCCCAGGTGGACTTTTTGTCTGGGGACTCTCATCCTTAAATGAGGATGAGTAAGATTGGAAAAGGGGATAGTTCTGCAGAATCCTGTCTGCAAAGAGTCTGGGCAAAGTTTTCTGACTACTGATCTCCAGAAATAGGGAAATGAAAGAACCGTAGAATTTTGTATTTGAATTTTAAGTAAAGATGTTGAAGACAGGAAGAGTCACTCGAAGCTCAAAATACAGAGGCATTGCTTGCTGTCCTCTTTTTACTGTTCCCTTTTCTGAAAATAAGATAGCTATTAATTTATTAGTGTGGTTCAATAATGATTCTAGTAACACACAGACATTTTATTCTAATTAAGCATTTAGGATACGTAACTACAGTGCTTATAGGGAACATATCATTCTTAGCTACAGTATCCCAGAAGTTAGCCACTTTTAGATCTGACTCAATGCAAATGTATTAATTTCTGTTCTATTTTAAGCACTGTGGGATCAGGCACTTAGGAATTCTCTGCTCAGGACTGCCGAACCACTCTTTCACATGTCTCCCAAGGACTTTTCTATGTCTATCCTTGCTGCCATCATTTTCTCAGTTACCCAGGGTGGGAACTACTTCAAATTAGCCACTAAATGTCATAATGATTTACTGCATTTTTACTGTTCTTTATCATTTTTCTCTCTCTCCATGATATTCACCCCCACAATCGACCTCTGCTATTGTGATCATCTTCTACTTATCTCTGCCTCTCACTGTTTCTTGTCCTCACAATTTGTTCTGAACACTGTAGGCTGATGAATACTTCATCAAGCAACATTGGGTCATGCCACTACTCCCTTTAAAATTTCTATTGGTTCCCTGTTGCTTAAAAAGCAAGTCCTATGTCCTTAGACTGGCATTCAAAATATAAACAAAAATCGTGCCCATCTTAATTTTTCAAACTATTTTTTAGTGCTTTCACAAAAGTAGTCTAGATTGCTCTTCTGGGCTTTAAGTCCTTTTTTTGGTCACATATTGGCTTTATTACTTAGGACAAGTTAAATTATTTCTATAGTTTGTGCCATAAAAAAAGAGATGATATAGCTTGTTCTAAGTACTAAAACTAATAGGTGACAAAATCACATTTCAAGCCCAGATCAAAGGGAGCATCTATGGTGAAAGTGAGTGGGAGTCAAGATCTGTAGCTGCTAGGCCTCTCCAGGCTTCATATGAATATTTAAAATAAATTCATTATTCTAGACACATTGTTGAGCTTAGCTCTTTCCCTCCCATCTATAGAGTTTCTATAGCACAATCATTTTGTAGACTGTGATTCTTGACCAGGGGTTTCTTTAAGGAGAAAACCTGTATGACTATCACGGCTTCAGAGCTTAGTGCTTGAGAAACAGCTGTTGATCGATTGATTAGGGATAGCTACGGATTCCTTTGGTGGCAACAGATGAAGCAGGATTTTAAAAGTTGTACAGCAACACACCGAATCATTGGCTGTAGTTACCAGTATTGTTGTAAGGTAACTCTTGAGAATGGGTATTTTCTTTGCTCGAGGACGTGAGTTAACTATGCTTTATTGGTTGGTTTTTAACAAAATGAATTCTATTTCACAGGTGATCCTGTATTCCTTGGAGAGTGAAAACAAATAATGTTTATTTGATTTACTCTCCTGGAAATGCATGCCTTCAGGTGAAGGAGCAAGACACAGTTTTGTAATCACACTGAATTCTGCCTCTGAACAAGCAGAGCAATTAATCCTTCGAGGGGAGATCCTGGGTTGGATGACCTTATAGGGAAAAGAGAGTGTCAAAAAGTAATCTTTGAGACAGCATGGAGGGACCTGGAGGGTATCATGCTAAGCGAAATGAGCCAGTCAGAGAAAGACAAGCATCACATGATCTCACTTGTATGTGGAATCTAATGAACAAAATAAACTGACAAACAAAATAGGTCCAGAGACATGGAAGCATGGAACAGAGTGATGAATCTTAGAGGGAAGGGAGTGAGGGAGCAGGAAGAGATTAACCAAGTAGTTTATGTGCATATATGCGTAACCCTGGACACAGACAATAGTGCAGTGAGGGCCTGAAAGGGAGGGGTTGGGGGAGGGGTGTAAAATGGGTATGGGGGGACAAAGGGGACATTTGTAATACTTCCAATAATAAGGATAAAGAAATAACACCATGATGTTATCTTTATGTGAACTTTTTCTTTGTTGTATGATTAAAGTAATTATTTGATTAAAGTAGTTTTAATGTAAAAAATGGATCAGCTATGTCATAAATTTTATCTTTTTATTGTACACACAATAAATAAGAGCCAGTAAGAATATTCATTAAGGCGGTTTGCTGTAAGTGACATAAATCCAATCTTAACGCATTTAAGTAGATAAAAAGGGGAGAAAGACTACTGGAGGAGTATTTGAATATCTTATAAGGCAGCTGATCCATACAAAGGATGAGGCTCTATAGGAAAAGCTGAAGAAAGGAACTCACTCACTCATGTGTTGCCAAGCCTTTCTCTCCCTCCTCCTCCTCTCGTACTGGCTTCGTGTGTCTTATTATAGAATATCTTCCCCCCGACAAACATTTCAGAGAAGAATCCTAATTGGCTCAACTTTGTCAGTTGCCCACTTCTGATCCTATAAAGTATTATGAGAAAGCAGCATCACATTGAACAAAGTAAGTAGTTGCACCCATAGTAACCATATGGGTGGGAGGAGAAAGCAGGAAGCTGGGGACAAAAACAATGTGTCTAGTTTAATAACTTTAAAAAATATGGCTTCAACCTAATTATTTAGGAGTTAATGGAGAAGTTCTGTTTAGTGGGTAAGGACTCAGAAACAAAGACCCTCTTTGTTCTAGTCAATGGTAATTCAAATGATATATTTTAAGTGTCATGACATCAGAATGAGGGCCTAATTTTACTGTATAAATAAATCTCTATAAGGAATTTTTAGAAGTGTTTAAAATATATTAAATGTTCTTGACATAGTTGTTTAAAACTTTGTTTTGTTTTGCTACTGTTTCTGCCAGGAATTGTGAAACTCATAATGGCATAGTTGGTGACTTGTATTGACATCACTCTGTGATTCTAGAAACACATAAATACTGGTAGAAGCTCAGTGCTTACCAGGGGACAATGGGACCGCTCTCCTTTCACAATTGTGTGTCCCTGACTCTCACACACATCAGCCCAAAGTAGCACAAAAAACAAGCAGCATTGTAAAAATTGTGTTCATTTTCTAGATTATTATTTAAATAGTGATTTTATAGCTCCTTTAAATTCTTTTCTAATTTTCATCATCAATATATGAATTCGTGCATGAATTCGTGCACCAGTGGGGTCCCTTGGCCTGGCCTGTGGAATCGGGCTGAAACCGGCTCTCCGACATCCCCTGAGGGGTCCCGGATTGCAAGAGGGCACAGGCCAGGCCAAGGGACCCCACCAGTGCACGAATGGGGCCAGGGAGGGATGAGGGAAGTCGGCCAGCTGGGGAGGGACCTTGGGAGGGCTCCAGGGCATGTTTGGACCATCTCGCTCAGTCCCGATTGGCCAGACCCCAGCAGCAAGCTAACCTACTGATAGGAGTGTCTGTCCCCTGGTGGTCAGTGCACATCATAGCGACTGGTCGACTGGTTGACAGTCTGCCCCTTAGTGGTCAGTGCACGTCGTAGTGAGTGGTTGAGTGGCCTTAGCATATCATCAGCATATGATTGGTTGAATGGACAACTGGATGACCAGGCACTTAGCATATTAGGCTTTTTTAATATAGGATATTGACAGAAAAGTGCAGATAAAACTAGAATTAACATTTAATGATTAAAATATTAATATTTTTGCCTAGTTTCTTTAGATCTTTGTTTCTTTAAAAAATTAAATGGTTATGCACAGTTGGCCTCCTCCTTGACCCCAAGCCCTCGTCTCCCTTTTGTAGGTATGCTCTCCTTGAAATAGAAGCACATCTTTCCTGTCTAGATTTTTATATTTCACCACATTTATATATAGACGCAAACAATATATGACAATACTGCTTTTGTATGACTTTGGAAATTTGTGTCATAGCTAGCATACTAAAGAAATTCTTCCACAACTTAAAAAATTTTCACTCCATATTGTGTTTAGTAAATTTAAGTATGTTGAAGCATGATGTCACACAGTAAGTTAGGCTATTATTTTACTGCTGCCCTATATTCCCTGGTATGTCTCTATCGATAAGCTCTTATTTATTTCCACTAATGCAAACAGTATATCATAAGCATCCTTATAGCAATCTTTATGTGTCAGGTCTGAAATATTTTCGAGGCTATATCTCCAGCTGCTGCATTGAAGAGCCACTGGGTATATATCTCATTAACTTCAGCAGGTATTAGCGAATTGTTTTCAAAGTTGTAGCAACCAGCAGTAGTATCTGAGCCTCTTTGTTTTGCACCCTCACCAGTATTTGGAGTTGCAGTACTTTCTAAAGTTTGCCAATCTGATAGTCTCTCATTGCGGTTTCAGTTTGCACTTTCCTGATTATAAGGAAATCTAGCATCTCATTTTTTAGGTAATTAGGTATATTCCTGAGTAAATAACTATAAATATCCTTGACTTATCATTTTCAAAATTGGGTTGTGTGTGTGTGTGTGTTTATTAATTTGCATGAGTCAAAAAGTTCTTTGTGATTTATATGTTTTGCATGTATCATCTTTCAATATATAGCTTACTTTTTTATTTTTAAATTAAATTTTATTTACATGTGTTACAAAATTCAAGAGTTCAAATCTCTTATACAGTCTCCTTCCCTCCAGCCCTAAAGCTTTCTTCCCCAGAGGCCATTGTAGGATTAGTCTCTTGAATACCCTCCCTAAGATACTCTGCATACAAATGTACAAACATACATACACATACATACACATATGTAATTAAAAAAAAACACACAAATTATAGCAAACCATAAAACCTGTGTTATACCTGCCAGTTGTACTGAATATATCTTAAAGCAAAATATTTACAGAGTATGTATGTGATGTTTTAAAATTGGCCCCCCGATTTTCTGACATTCCTTTCACTGAGAGGTGGGGAGTTCCGTGTCCCTCCCCCTTGAATTTGGGAGCGCTCGGGACTACTCCGACCAATCAGAGGTGGCTGACGTGATGCACTGGGACTTCCAGGGCTCGGTCCGAAAAGGCCACGCAGATTCCATGGATCTCTTGAAACGCTCACTCTCTAAGGAAGCCAGCTGCTGGGGGAGAAGTGTGCCCATCCTGAGACCACATTGCTGGAAGGGGGCACGTGCAGCTGCGGGGTGAAGAGTCTCTGAGGACCGCCAGCCTGCGAGTCCAGCCCGTTGACCTTCAGATGATGCCGTCCCCAGCCAACATCTGGTTGGAACCACATGAGAGATCTCAATGGAGAACTGTCCTGAATCAAAAAATCGTGCTCACAAAATCGTGCTTCTTCCCCTGGGGCTTGACTGAAGCTGCATGCAGCATCTTTTCTTTACCTCTGGCATCTCCAAGATTGTGGGCTCTGCAGCTCATATGGCTGAAGCATCAAGGCTGGCTGGTAGCGACCTGGACCTGCTGCAGAGCTGTGTCCTGCTCCTGGCCCCGCTCAGAGCTGGCTACCTTTCAGGTCAGGTTTAAGGGCTGGGCAATATTCATTGAATATTGTTGTTTTCTCCATTTAAATTGTATTTCTGATCCTCTTTTCTGGTTGGGATAGAGAAGAATGAGCTTGCTAACTCAGTGGCCATATACCATGTCTCTGTGGCTATATTGATCTGTTCCTGCAAAGACACTCTAAGGATCCATCTGGTTTCTGCAGTATCCATCCCAGTGACTTGATGAAGGTATGATAACAAATATCTCGCTGCATCCTTGAGATGTTCAAGCCTGAGACTCATCTCTGAAGCCTCTCCTCCCCTCCAGAGCATGATTTTGTTATTGATTTGCTCTCTTAGTGGAGAGGGTTGATCAATTATGGAGATTTTTCCGAGAGAATATGGCATTCTTAAGGCATTAACTGCTGGAGGCAGTCACTAATGGCCATCCTTGCAATGAAATGAAGAGTCTTGTCCTGCAGGGTCATTGGTGCCGCCCTATCCACGTCCGTGAGTCCTGACCTCAAGGAGCATGTTGACCTCAGGAGGTAGAATATGGATAGAACATAAGCTTGAGGGAGAAAGCTGTCAAAGCAACTGTCTAGCTGTTGGATATGGGGAAGTCATGAAATATCTCTCTACTAGTTTCCTGAATTGTAAACATAAGATAATAACCTTTAAAATATTTCATGGAGATTCTATGAGAGGTAAAGGCAAAGGAGCACATGAACATGCTTGTGCTTAAATAGCAAAAGGCACACACACATGCATGCACACGTGCACATGTGGCATTCTTTTGGTGAGCTCGTCTTATACTCAGTGGCTCAACGCAGTGTACACCTTTTCATATTTCTAGATATTGTGATAAACATGTTGAATCAAGCCTTAGAAGTGTGGCTATCAGACAACAGAACTGTAGAGTGCAGGAGTCTCCTGGCCTCGGTGACACCAACAAAAGTGAGACTGACAAGGAGAAACCAGCAAAGGAGGAGCAGTAATGCTGGTTGAGTCAGGAAGGAAAGGAAGCACATTTTCCTGAAAGCTAACGAGAAGAAACTTTTTTCAAGAGGAGGACATGATCTGCTGTGTTAAATGCATCAATTTACTTTGGTATAAACCATTTTCTATAGATGTTACCTAATATATGTTTTACTAGGGGCCTGGTGCACAAAAATTTGTGCACTCAGGGGGCAGGGGGTTCCTCAGCACGGCCTGTGCCCTCTCGCAGCCAAGGACGGCTTCTTGGTTGTGGGACAGCCCGGGGCGCTCCAGGGCTCAGGGTATGGTAGGCTTCCCCCCATCGCCGCTGGCTGGTGGCTCAAAGAGCCCAGGCTCCAGCTCGGGGCCCCCGCAGGACCGTGGATGGAGAACTCATCCAGAGGCTCCACGGGGAGCAAGATGCCCACCTCAGAACTGGCCCCGTAATCTGGCCCCAGCAGCTCAAAAAACTCCAGGGTCTTGGGGACCTTGTCCAGGTCACATAGGTTCATGCCACACCCCAATGGGCTGCCCCCCGCCGCTCCCCACCCCGCCCCTTGCTGCTGCCCGCCCCACCCCGCCCTGCTGCCGCCCACACCGCACTTGCCGCTGCTTGCTCCATGGCTGCTGGCCTCCATCTTGGCTGGGTTAATTTGCATACAGCTGCTCTGATTGGCTGGTGGGTGTGGCTTGGTGGGTGGGCGTGGCTTAGGTGTCTCAGAGAGACAGTTAATTTCCATATTACTCTTTTATTAGAGTAGATTTTATTCTTGAACTAGATGGGGTAGTTCATGAAACATGCTCTAAAATTTCCTACCTGTGTTCAAGCTTTATTTATAAAGAAATCATCATCTCTCAATATTTCATTACATGAAATACTTCTTTAATTTTTAATTACTTGCATTACCTAAATATTATATAGTCACTGAAGATAAAGTGTAAATACATAAAAAGTGGTAGAGACTGAATATTTGTGCTCCCTACCCTTGCAAATTCGTATGCTGAATCTTAAACTCTCAAGCCTTTGGGAGACTACTAAGTTATGAGGGTTGAGCCCTTGTGAATGGCATTCGTATTCTTATAAAAGAGACCTCAGAGAGCTCCCTCCCCCTCCACTGTGTGAGGCACAGAGAGAAGACTGCTGCCTATTAACCAGGAAGCGAGTCCTCACCAGAAACAGAATCTGCTGGTGCCTTGATCTTGCACTTCCCAGCCTCTGCAATTGTGAGAAATAAATTTCTTTTCTTTAAGCCACTTGGTATTTTGTTTTAACAGACAATGACACAGCAAACCAAAAATATTACCCTAAATCTAACAATATATGTATGTATATAACTTGTTTATAAGTTTTGATATGATAAACATCATTTTGATAAGCTTCTTTCTCTTTATATGGTTGTATATATATATACATACATATATATATATATATATATATATATATATATATATATATATATAATGACATCTTTTTTTTCTAAATATATTTTTATTAATTTCAGAGAGGAAGGGAGAGGAAGAGAGAGATGGAAACATCAATGAGAGAGAATAATTGATTGGCTGCATCCTGCACACCCCCTACTGGGGATTGAGCCCACAAGCTGGGCATGTATCCTTGACTGGAATCAAACCCAGGACCCTTCAGTCTGCAGACTGATGCTCAAACCATTGAGCCAAACTGGCTTGGGCAACTACATTTTTTTGAGTAATATAAAATAATTTCTACCAGGTGATCTTCTGAATTATTTCTGTATGCAAAGATTCGAAAAACTCCATTTAATTGCTTAAATTAATATAATTTATAATATATTTTAATTCTCAGATGTTTCATTATTTTTTACTTTATAAGTATATGTATGTGTATGTGCATGTGTGTAAGTACTTGCACGCTGATTATTTCAGATTTACTTAGTTTGAAAAAATCCTGTTGGCATTTTCATTAAAATTGCTTAAAATTTATATGATAATTTTATTTTAAATATGTAGATTGTTTCCATCTAGGAATATAGTATATTTCTTAATTTAACTAAGTTTATTGTACATCCCTCAGTGATTTTTGTATCTTTATTTCCTTTTTATGCTAAAGTGATTATTACTTTTAAGTATTTTTTGCAGAAAAGATGCATGAATAATACTATGGACATTTTCTCCCAAGAACTATTTTATAGTAAGTTACCCACATAATTCCCATCAACTCAAATACTTCTATTTGAATTTCAGCTTCTTCATGATTACATGCAGTTTATGAATCTTTGGCAAGAACACCACAGAAGTGATGCTACATAATTTCCATTGCATTGTATGAGGTGGTGCATGATTTCTGTTTGTCCCATTACTGATGTCCACTCTGATCTCATGATTAAGGTACACTGTGGGTAGTACACTGTGTAAGGTACACTGTGGGTTGAATTATATTTCCAAAGAAAATATGTTGAGTCTGAACTCCTGGAACTTGTGAGTGTGACCTTATTTGGAAATAAGGTCTTCACAGATGTAATCAAGTTAAGATGAGGTCATGCTGGATTAATATGAGTCCCAAATCCAATAATTGGTGTGTTTTTTAATCCTCACCTGAGGATATATATTTTTAATTGATTTTAGAGTGAGAGGAAGGAGGAGAGAGAGAAACATTGATGTGAGAATGAAACATCCATCAGTTGCCTCCCAAACACTCCCTGACTGGGGATTGAACCTGCAACCTAGGTATGGGCCCTGATTGGTGGTCAAACCCATAACCTTTGGGTATATGGAATTCTTTTGTATTTTTATCCCTGTATTGATTCATTAGTCAAGGTGTTATAAGTTACTATCATTATTATATTGACTAGGGGCCTGGTGCACAAAATTCGTGCATGGGGGGCGAGGGGTCCTCAGCCCAGCCTGCCCCCTCTCACATATTGGGACTCCTCAGGGGGTGCCCTACTGATGGCTTAGGCCCACTGCCTGATCCCCTTAGGGAGCGGGCCTAAGCTGCAGTCTGGCCTCCCTTTGTGGGAGGCGACCAGGCTAACCAGGGGAAGCCACCAGCCCCATCACCCCACTGCTGCAGCCACTGCCAGTCACCACAGCCACCAAGGTGTTTTCATAAACATGGACTCCAGTCCCTTCACCATGAAGAAATGACAACATTCTTTAGGCATTTTCAAGATATGTCTTTCATAGGATATGACATTTCTTCCTTTCTTTCTTTTTTTATCCTCACCCGAGGATATGTTTCTGTTGATTTTTAGAGAATATGGAAGAGAAGGGAAAAACAGAGAGACACATCAAAGTGAGAGGAACACTTTGATTGGTTTCCTCCTGCATATGCCCTGACCTGGGCCCTGGCCAGGGAGGAGCCTGCAACTTAAGCACATGCCCTCAGTCAGAATTGAACCTAGATGCTGCAGTCAGCAGGCTGAGGCATTATGCACTGAGCCAAACCAGCTAGGGCAGGATATGACATTTCTTATCCCTCCAGCAGTGGACCTTCAATTTTTTCTCCAGGAGTGTGGTGGAAAAACCCTAGATCGCCTTTTTGGATTCTTATTACCCAAGTTACTAAGAATATTACTAGTGGCATACAGGGAGCTTAGCCAATGAGCGGTCAGAAAAGGTGTTGCCTCTGTAGTTCACTCTGCTCACCGGCTCCACCCCTGCCCCTCCAATCCAAGCTCCATCCCTGCCCAGGCCTATAACCTTTGGCTGAGGATGCAGGCCTGGGCAGGGAACCCCCAAGCCCCTCCGATCGCCGGCTTCACAGAGCCCAGGCCTCTGTGATCATCAGCTCTGATCCTGCCCCCTGCCATCACTGGTTCTGCCCTTGCCACACTGGCAGCCTCTGGCCAAGGCTGCAGGCCTGGGCAGGGGACCCCCAGACCCCTACTTTGCCAGCTCCACTGGTGCCCAGACCCCTGCGATCACAGGCTCTATCCCCGCCCCTCTGATTGCTGGCTCTGTGGAGCCCAGGTCCCTGCTATATCTGGCCTTGCCCTTGCCTAGGCTTGAGGCCTCTGGCCCAGGCCTTATACCTGGGTAGGGCACCCCCATACCCCTCTGATCACTGGCTCTGCCCGTGTCCCCTCCAATCACCAGCTCTGCCCTTGCCCATGCCTGAGGCCTCTGGCAAAGGCCTCTGGCCTGGGCAGAGGACCCCAGGCCCCTCTGATCACCTGTTCTGCCCCTCAGGCCCCCCACCACCTGCCTGGGTAACAGGCCTGACCACTTTAGTGGTGGGGCTAAGCCGGACTGGGCGCCTCCATCTTGTGGCTATAGGCACCGCTATCTTATGGCTATGGGGGCAGCCATGTTTGTCATGGAGTGATGCCTAATTTGCATATTACTCTTTTATTGGAGACGATGTGGCTATAGGCGCCGCCATCTTGTAGCTATGGGTATGGCCATCTTGTGGCCATGGGGGTGGCCATCTTTGTCACTGAGTGATGCCTAATTTGCATATCATTCTTTTTTTAGATAGGATGCTCAAATTACCCCAGACTTGGTCAGTAGGAGAACTCCTGTCAACTGGCTCCTGTGTCCCTTGGACATATTCTATGATTATTTGACACAGCAAAATGTTCCAGATTCACCTTGTACCTTTATGCCCCTACCTCAGCCTTGAAAGCAGGCATTTCTCTAAGGAGCCCAGTTCTTATTAGTGTAGAATGTCATTTAAAAACCAAGGTGCTAGGTGTGCCCATTGCTGTGGAGGTGTTAGTTCATATAGGCCTTTTCAGTGAACAATGTTAGGGAAAATATATATGTTTGGTAGCATCCTATATAATAAAAGTCTAATATGCAAATTGACCTAATGGTGGAACAACCGGTCGCTATGATGTGCACTGACCACCAGGGGAGAGACCTTCAATGCAGGAGGTGCCCCCTGGTGGTCAGTGCACTCCCACAGGGGGAGCACCACTCAGCCAGAAACCCTGAGCTGGGCTCATGACTGGCAATCACAGCAGCAGTGGTGGGAGCCTCTCCCGCCACCATGGCAGTGCTAAGGATGTCCGACTGCCAGCTTAGGCCCACTTCCTATGTAAGCCATAAATTGGACATCCCCTGAGGACTCCTGGACTACAAGAGGGTGCAGACTGAGCTGAGGGATCCCCCAAGTGCACCAGGTCTCTAATACACACACACACACAAGCACATACATACCATTGAAATCTATATTTATTTATACATCTATTTTTTATATACATATCACAAAACATGATCTACACCCCATACTTCCAATTTCACTCCAGTATCATAGAATTTATTTGAATTTTCTTCATTTCCTCACTTGTAACTTTCTTCTCTGACAGACTATGTGGTTTCCAATATCTTAAACATATATTTCCTTAATCATTTAACACCCTTGTATTTAAACATACGCTTTCACTGCTTCTACCCCCACACTCTTTTATACCCCATGTGGATGACCTCCTAAAAAACCCAGATAAGCTGCTTGGTGTAGATGGCCCCCACAAGCTTGGGGACTCTTGATGGACCACAGCAGCACTACTGTGGGAGGCCTGCCTCACTCTGTGACAGTCCTTCATGGTCTCTGCTCTGTAGATTCCACCTTCACCTTGCCTGGACTACTGCAGCCTTGCCAGGTGGTGACCACACACACCACCTCTTCAACCCACACAGGCTCTGACATCTCATATCAGGTTTCAAGGAAGGAAAAAAAAAAGGGAGGGAGGAAGGAACTCATATTATGTGTCATCACTTTTCAATTGAGTCTCTCGAGATTTTCCAAGTAGATCATAATAACATTTATTTCAGCAAATTGCACTTATAAAAAGTGTTGAATAATCTAAAGCTGATATATTTTTTTAACTTAATTTGAAATGTTTCGTGCATTTTAATTTTGTGCAAATATGGCAGTTGGTTTGAGATAGACTTTCTTATATCAGGTTTAGAAATAAATATCAATTATTGTTTCATTTGGTTTTTGTCAACAATGAATGTTGAATTTTGTTAAATGCATTTTTGGCACCTACTGAGATGATAGTTTACTTCCCTATGACAGTAATATAATCAAACACATTAATAAGTATCTTAATATTAAAACATTCCCACATTTTCAGAAAAGACACTAATTGCTTTAAAATCACATCATTCCTTAACTGTATGGTTATCATAATTTGATTATTTTTTCAGGAATTTTCTATTAGTTATTATGCTAATCTTCCTATTTTGGCATCAGTATTAATCAGTTTTCTAATTTTAGAAAACATGTTGAAAGATTTTCTTTCTAATTTATGCTTCAAAAGAGTTAGATAAACTAGAAATTACTGGATTTGAAGTACCTGCTGGTAAAACATTAGCACATATGGCCAATTTGAAGGGCAGAGACTAGTATATTTCTGACAATTTTGAGCATTCCTTCCACTGTCAGCAAGCAATTCAGGCATTCTACCTCTTCCTGGTAACATTTTAGTAATACAATCCTGAAAATGTTAGTAATGTAAGTAAAATTAGTTAAAAATAATTATTACTTTAGCATAAAAATTAAATAACATTTTAGGAATATGCAATTTCCTAGAAAATAATTGTTTAATCGATATTTTCTAATTGATTTTCAAAGAGAGTTATAATGTTTGTATCTCTTTGGTATTTATGCCTATGTTTCTTTTTGAATGTGTATCTCTACTTTCTCTTTCTCTTTCGTTCCCACATGTCTCTGGTAATTCTCCCAGAGATGTGT
>PVJC01020870.1:0-14380 GCA_004026665.1 Murina feae
GTTTCAGGGATGCAGAACATGTGCCCCATGGGTTGTGTGCTGTTAGTAGCCCTGTTTTCAGAGGAGCCACCAGGCCTTAGAGAAGGCAGGCTGTTAGCCTGGCTCACCACTGGTGAGTGGAGAGCCGAGTTTGAGTCCAGGCCACTGGACCCTGTGTCCTGGGTTCTGACCTTTGCCTGCAGGGATGTCCTTGGGCGAGACAGGGTTGGTTAGATGTGAGTCCTCAGGTAGGGATACCTGGAATGTCAATGATTCACCTGAGTTTGATGGACCTCTGGGGGCCACTGATGCCACCAGCCAGTGGCTCAGAGCTGACTGGGGCCCAGCCTCTGCAGAGAGCAGCAGCTTTTTGTGGAAGCAGTGGGAAGGGGACACACATGTTCTGGTCCCTGCAGGTGGGCCAGACACTGCCTGATTCTTTACACACCACATTATCTCCTTCCTTCTTCACACCAACCTACAATATCGAGACAATGACTCCATTTTGCAGAGGGGAAAATTGAGGCTCAAGGAGCTTACACAAGGTCACGTGGTTTGTAAATGGCAGATTCTGGACTTGAAACCAGAGGCCCCTAACTCTGGAGTTCACACCTTTCAATGCTGCCTCTTCTGTGGGCTGAGTGAGTCCACACCTTTCAATGCTGCCTCTTCTGTGGGCTGGGCTCCTCGTCTCTTCTGGGAGCATCCCCTTCTACACATCCTTCTGTGCATGCATCAGAAATACATCAGCCAGCAAGGAGCCTGACCAGCTCTCACCAGCTCTGTCTCAGAGAATCCGAACCAGTCAAGTGTAGCAGGATTGGGTCTGCCGAGACAGACTAATGAAGCAATTTAAAAACAATTGTTTGGAACACACAGACATCAGGGCAATAATAGACTACAAGACAAGTGACCAGTGAATTTTCTCAGGGCCACTAACACAGCCAGGTCTACCTGAGCACATGCAGATGGCACAAGACTCACCAGGAGCCCCACAGGCATCCTGTGAGGGTTTGCTTCACTTCCCTGGCTGGGCCTGTCCCCTCTTTCGCCAGGTGCTTCCTGTATGTGTCTGAGAAATGCTGTTATTCAGGCACACACAAAACACAGGTGCATGTTCAGTTTGACATTCTTATGCACGTACACAGTTACACATGCATTGGCATATATGTGACAGGGCACCTATGCACACATACAGCTATATACTCTCATGCACATATCCAAACATTTTGCTTGCATGAGCATATGCAAACATATATGTGTGCATACATGGTGGAGCAAAATACAGGCACCAATTCTTCACCTCTCCCAGCATTCCCATGCTGTTCCAGCTAACTTTGCAGTGCCTCCCACTGGGGAGAGCAGAATATATTTCACTGCCCTTTAACTTGGCATTAGGTCATGTGACTTCCTTTGGCCAATGGAATGAGGCAGATGTGATGAAGTCCCAGTTCTAAGGCAAGTTCCTAAGATGCCTCGCACATTTCACTTGCCCTCTTGCCTTTATGCCAACATTATAATAAGAACACGCCTGGGCGAGCCTGCTGGTCCCAGCAGGAGGATGTGAGACGTGCAGCAGAGCTGCTCCAGCGGAACTCAGCCTAGATCAGCCGAGACTAGGCCAGCCGCAGATGCGGGAGCAGTGATACATGGGGTGGTCTGTTATGTAGCAAAAGCTAACCCCGGACACATCCAGGGAGACCCAGCATGACACAGACATGTACCCAAATGGCCATGTGCACATACATGCGTGCACCTGCACACACAGGCACCCTCTGCCAAGCACATTTTCAGACACAGGCACCAGCTTACCTACAAAAAGGCTTATAGGGGTCATCAGTGAGAGTTAAACCCTATCCTAGCCACCTTCATCTCTGGGAGGCTCTTTCTTGCTGTCAGTGGAGAGTCTGTATAGTATTTGACCCAAAAGTCTTTTACAGACTTCAAGCGGAGCAGCCTCTGACCCCACTGTGGCAGGGTTTTTCTAGAGCCTTCTCAGAGCAGCTCTGACAAAGGCCCCAGTGTTGACTCAGATCTCCGCTTCCTCAGGAAGGAGGAATAGATTGTCACCTTGTGACTTGGGAGCAAGAACAAAGGGAGCTGCACAAGCGGCGTGGGCGGGGTAGGCAGGGCTGCTCCACCCGTGGGGGCATATCAAGGGCATGGGCCCTAGGTCCTCTCACTCTGTGTCCTGGGCCGTTTGCCAGGGAAGCAGGTGTCCCCACACTCAGTATGGCTGACCCCACAGAAAGCCCTGAGTGGCATCTGCCCCTGGGCTGGTGGGAGCCTCCTCACTCCCTCTGGGTGGGGGACATGAGCTCCAGGAGGCAGATGTCAATGCTCCTCCATCACTAAGGGCTGGGTGTGAACATGGGCCCAGTAGGCTGGCATGGCTTAATGGGGGGTGGGAAGACCTCATAATCTTAAACCAAAGGACCTGGATTCTCATCCTATCTCCACCATTCCTAGCTGGGCACATAACTTAGCCTCTCTGCACCTTAGTGTATACATCTGCAGAAGGGGGACAGTAATACGTGAGGATGAAATAAGATCATCACTATAAAAGTCCCATCGTGTCTGGCATAGAAGCCTCAATAAATGGTAATAACTGTTACCTCTCTTCTAAACCATTAGCTCCTAAGGGCTGGAGCTATTCCTAGTTTTATTCAATTTTGAACAAATGTAGCCCCGGGGCCTGACACATAGCAAGGCATTCAATAAAAGTGTTGAATGAAAGAACAAATGAACGGTGATGTAGAAGATAGAATGAGAGTAGGAATGAAGATCTCCTAGGTCTTTAGCTACATGAATCAGGGTTAGACTATGAAGAAGACAGGAGGTGCTTGGCAGCAAGTGGTTATCACGAGGAGTAACTGTGGTCTATAATCCCCCCCAGGAACGGAGGTCCCTGTAGCTCCCAAGTATGTTCACACCCGTTAGCTTAAATCCTCACCACTGCCCCCATTTCAGAGATGAGGAAACTGAGACCTGCAGAAGATGAGCTGACTTTTTTTGACTCCAAATCTCAAGATCCCTCCACTACTCCCATAGCTTTTCTCAGAGTGAGGACTTCTGGGAGCCATTACTTCAACTCCTTTGTCATGGAAAGAAAGACCCTTATAGGGCAAAATGACGATCTCACACAATGAGGGGGACTCCGTGTTGACCAAACCCGAGTGCAGAGCATCCTCTCAGGTACCCCTTGGCCATCCTGTGACATGTGTGTGATCTAATCCGTGTACCTGCAAGCTGATGACACACATGACTCGGGATGAATTCCAGCCCTCGAGTCTCAGGCCTGGGGAAAATTCAGCCTGTGTACATGTGGGTGAAAAGGAAAAAATCCAGCTACCCCATCAACAAATGTTTATGAAGCACCTACTGCATGCCAGCCTTTTATGCTAATAGCCAGGATCATAAAGACACAGACCCTGCCCTCCAAGGACTGCAGCCTACGAGAGAGACAGAAGTGTGAACAGAAGGTCACAGTGCACAGTAGGTCTTAGTGGCATAGAAGATGCTAAGTGAATGGAGAGTTTCCCATTCGCTGGCGTCTCACTGGAGAGGCCAGGCAAGCAGGGCTAAATGGATGCCCAGAGAAGCCCCCATAAAACATGTGGTACCCTGTTCAAACCATTGTTACTGATATGCTTTGATGAGAGGCTCAGCCTGTCCCCAGGTCCTTGGCCCCCACCTTTGCGTCCCACCTCTCAAAGCAAAAGCCCCAGAGATAACAAACCTTTCTATTCTCCTCTCTCTGTGAAAGGCTCACTTCCCACCCATCCATCCCCCTAGCTGCTTATCAAAGATCGCTCCTCTGTAAACAAAACCCCTTCCACGGGCAAATAGATGGCAGCACAGTAAACACCTGTACTCACTGCCTACCGCAACCGCATCAAAATTACAATTAAAACACAGAACAGCCATCACCCAGAACCGCCTGGCTGGACGGAAGTCCTACAACTAGAGAAGTAAAGAAGAGAGCACATCGAAGCTGGTAGGAGGGGTGAGGGCCCAGAACAAGCTGGTCCCACACCCACGGTGTCCAGGTGCAGGGGCTGCTCTTGCCCAGGAGCAGGCGGATTCCTCCACAGTCACAGGAGAGAGAGCACACTCGCGGGCACAAGGAGCTCTGCAGCAGTGGTGGGAGCTTGTGAAGTTCAATCCATCCCGAGTCATGTGTGTCATCAGCTTGCAGGCACACCCACGGAGAGTAAGGAGGAGGGGTCGAGGTGATTTCTCCTGAGGTTATTTATTTCCTCCTGGGCAGCCAGGGGTAGGGCGCCACTGCATCCTACCTGACTTACCAGGGGGAAGAAGGACATGGCTGCCTCTGCCTTGAGCTGTCTACCCTCCCACATCTGTCCAGGACCCTGCGGATTTCTGAGGGTGCTCCACCAGCACCCAGACCCTCCACAGCAGCACCTCTCAGCTCTCAGCATGCTTTCCAGAAACAAGGCCGAAGGGCTCAGAGTGCCTCCCCGCCCCGCCTCCCCCCAACCCCCTCCCGCCGCACCTAATACAGCTTGCCTCTGGCCCATCCAGCAGCTCTGATGGGCAGGGGATGGAGTGGGAGTTCTGCTGCTGGGAATCAGGTGGGAATTTCCTGCAGGTATCTTCTGGAGGCAATGCCTGCAGCCAGCCCCGCTCACAGCCAGCGACAGACACTATCTAGAGACCCTTTGGTGTTACTGGGAAACCATGATCACACTTGTCAGACCCTCAGAGGAAGGCTTCCCTGCCTTCGGGTGCCTGCAGGATGGAGAGGGAGAAGCAACTGTCAGTTGGGGCCTCTTTGTCCCTCCCCCACTCTGGCTCCTGCTCTCTGCCTCCACACTACAAAAGCAGAGCTATGGGACGATGCAGGGACAAACCTCCAACCCCAGCAGCTCATGCTCCGGGGCCAGGCTTTGTGCCACTCGCCAGACACACAAAGCCCTTTTAATCCTCAAAACAGCCACGAGTTCATACTATTATCCACATTTTACAAATGATGGCACTGAGGCTCAGAGAAGTTAAGGAACTTGCCGAAGGTCACCCAGCTGGGAAATGGCAGAGATAGGGTTCAGAGCCCAGTATATCTTAGTAAAGCCCCCCACAGCACTTCGTGCTGCTTTTCCTAATAGGGTTTTCCAGAAACAGGTCACTGGGGACCCAGAGTGGCCAGTCCTATCTAGATCTCTCTCCATCCAATTTGGCCAGGGTCAGACTGGCCAGGTTCCAATCCTGACTTAGTCATTTACTTCCTTTTGATCTTGGACATGGCATATAAACCTCCCTAAATCTCTATTTCCTTATCTGTAAAATGGGGCTATGACTGTTGCCCCAATAGCTCTTGCCATGCTGGGCCTGATATTTCTTCTCTCAATATGACCCAGTATATGGCATCAAATCCCCAGACAAAGGGAGGGCCAAAATGGGTAATCTCCTCCCTCATTCTGAAAATCAGACCTCTATTGATACAGCCTTATATCCATATCACTTCTTTGGTTCACATAAAGCTTATAATTTCCTCTACCTCCCACATTTTTTTTCCTTGCCTGAAGAGATTTTTTTCTATTGCTTTTCAGAGAGAGTGGAAGGAAGGGAGGGGGAAAGACACATTGATGTGAGAGAGACACGTCAACCAGTTGCCTCCCATACTTGGGGTGGGGAACAAACCTGCAACCCAGGTACATGTCCTTGACCAGGAATTGAACCCATGACCCTTTGGTGCGTGGGCCAATGCTCCAACCGCTGAGCACTCTGGCCAAAGCTGCCTCCCACATCTTTTAAACATCAATATCAATCAGCCGACTGGGCTTTGCCATAAAGAAAGTGAGTTGTCCTGAGCTCAATAAAGTGAGGTGCAAAGCCCCTTCCCAGAAGCCTGTGCTGCAGGGCACATCTGTTCCCATTATCCAGGAGCCACCAGGTGGGTGTTCTGCGGAGATGAGGTTGATTGCAAATGCAAATTGAAAGTGGGCTGGAGATTGACTGGGAGGAAGCAAAACAGTGGGTGAAGGATTAAGGCTTGGAGGAGGGAAGAAAATGAGGAGTAGGAGGAGAGAAGACAGAGAGAGTGGGGAAGGAGCCAGAAGCCAGGTCTGAGTAGGAGATGAGGTTCGGAGCTTCCTCACTATTGGTTGAGTAAAAGCTCTGGGACAGCGAGAACCAGAAGGGCCAAATTGGGTGACCTCTTAGGACCAGGGTGGGGCTGAATAGTCAGAGGGGACCACCAGATCCTGCAGAGACCAGAGGCACCCTATGAGCACAGTTCAGTTAATCCACACACAACCTTGTGCCCCTCGTACACACATGACAGTAAGAGCACTTGGCTCTCTGCCAGGAGAGACATCTCCAAGAAACCATTTGCCAGGGCTTCTTGCAAACCTCCAATGACAGGAACTCACGACCTTAGGAGACTCTATAGTCAGTGCACGGCCACACCAATTTCACACATAAACAAATTTGACGCCACCGACCACCATGCACGGGGCTTGGTTGGGCTGGAGGATGGTTTTATTTAGATCACAACATGCTCCTTGGTTCCTCAGTGAATATAGCCTCCAGCAACAGGAAAGTCACGGGAGGTTTGGAAGGCCTGGAGGTCAAGGGAAAATCTAATTGAGCCTTAAAACTACTTTCCCAACTCACTGGATTAAAAGTCAATTAGGTCATGTGGTGCAATTTGGTACAATGTCCTTCTTTCTCCTGGCACTGGTCACAAGTGGCCAGTTTTGAGTCTTGATCCCACACAGGACAGTACAGGACAGGAGAGAGACCACATCTGTGCACCCTGTCCTTGCCAGCTTTGGGCCCAGCTCACCAAGAGTTGCAATCAGTACTAGGGAAAGGAGTGATCCAGGTATGGTGTCAGCTGCACTCAGCGTCCAGCCCTCTGATTTTCTGGAGTAATCTAATCAAAGACTCAGGACTATTTTTAACTGATTAGAAGGAAATCCTAAAATCAGAGGTGTGTTTTTTTGGGGGGGTTGTGTGTGTTTTTTTTAACAAGCTGTGCTATCAACAAGGTGCTACTACAAACACCTGCAATTATTCCAGAACATGAGCAGGTATCCTTGGCTTTCTGCTCAGCCTGAAGGAGCTCTCGTGTCATCAGTGTGAGCCCCTCCACGGTTCACCATTAGGATGAATTAGAGCAGCAGGAGAGACAGTTGTCCACTAAGGATGTTCTCAGAGCCTAAGCCCACGCTAATATTCAGTTCATCTCAGTATCATCTGTGGGAGAGCAGATCCCCATGGCAATGCAGTCGGCTGACTTTAAACAAGGAGGCACTTACATGACCATGTGCAGACTGAAGCTGCGATCCAGACTTGACACTGCCTAGTGGAGAGTATAGGGGATGCTACAAAGAGGAATCCTTGAAAGGGATGTGGCCAGCTGTGTACCCAGAGACTAGCCTGAGAGGGCAAAGGTTGACAATGGTCACTTCAAACATGCCTCTTTACTCTGACCACTGTTTGGAGCTCCTTCCACATTCCCGTCTATTATAGAGCATTTTAGGGCAGAACTGGCATACTCAACCACCTTCTATCGTCTGCCTGTGGCAGACATCACTAATCAATCATGGTGCTCTTTTCTTACTAAGGCTGGATACAGATTGAAACTACTTCAACCCAGAGCTCCAACTAGCCATGATCATTGAAGATGAAATAAAACTTAGTTGCTAGTCTCCTTTCATGACTAAGTTGGGTCAAAATGGGAATTACTGACCTTCCCACTACTGTCCATGAAAGATGGCCTTGGTATTGGTTTTCATTTGATGGACTAATATTGGATGTACAAGAGGATATTTATGGCTCTGAGCAGTAAGATTGGTCCCAGACAACTGGGAGCACCTAGTCCACATTATCAGGTACTGATTGGAGGGGCTACTTTAATGTTGTGTCTGCCCAGCACCCCATCCATCTTCAGGGAGCAGCTTCCCCTCTGGTATAACAGCTTCTCTTCTCTCTTCAACAATGTGCTTTTCAGGGAGCGGCCAGTCATAGTATCTGCCCCATGGTCACACTGAGTCATTCCAGTGTAACCTAATGGACAAGAGATCTGCATTGGGCCTGATGCAGAGGCCTTCTCTGAGAGTTTTAGACCCAGAATTAAGGGAAAAGGGGCTGGTCCTTTCTGAGATTAAACAGTGGGGTACAAGGCATGAAAAATACCAGTGGTTATTTCTTGACGTATGGAGGAAGCTGGTTTGAGAGAGTAACACTGAAACAATGAAATGAGCAAGATGAAGCAAGAGAAATGGAGGGTGAGAGAAGGAAAGATACAACAGAGAGAGAGAGAGAGAGAGAGAGAGAGAGAGAGAGAGAGAGAGAGAAAACCTGGTAGTTCTGGTTCTCTCCTGTTCAAGCCTTCAACAATAGCATGAGCCTTCTAACCAAGTCCTTTTTGGTTACATTTTGAAGCTGGGTTTCTATCACTTGCAAACTAGAACCCGGACAGATACCAATGTACAGCAAAGACTCACAAGAGGAAGATAAGACCACAGAGTGGCCTGGAAAGGAACCAGAGATGAGGAAGGGGTTGGATAATTCTACTGTTTATGAAGGTCATTCCCATAACTGGTCCTGGGATGTTACGCTGCCTAGACCTGTGTTTCCTGTGCATCATGAGGTCAATAGAGTGTTCTAAGACTCTGTGAGGCAGGCTGACCTCTGTCCGCTGTGTACTTTGCTCCAGAGTTCCCAAGGAGGGGGGTGGTATCATGAGTACAATGAAGAATAAATGCATTCCTGGGAAAAGTGGCTAAATCTCTGCACTGTCCTCTTGCCCAGACAGCAGCAGCATCCCAGACTCTCTCCCCTGCAGGACACGCATGTCAGAAAATAGCTAGGACAGGAGGTGGGTCTTCTTCAAATACTCATACTCATCCATGCTACCAAAACAGGTCTATTGGCACCTACTGTGTGATAGATCAAAGTACATGGTCCTGGCCTTGAGGAAGGCTCAGGCTAGTGGGGCATAGAGACATTAAGTACAATACAGTGCCATAGTTTTCAGCAGAGGAGTATGTAAAAAGGCCACAGAAGGCTTGGTGAGTTGGCCTGGATGACTATTTGGAGTTTCACCTGCGTAGTGACATGTGAGCTTGTTCAGAGGACAAGATCCCAGGATTTTCCTTAAATTTCCAGAGTGCCCTTAGCTACCTGGATACTTCATACTCTCTCTTAGACATGTATTCCTATACAGTGGAGACTGGGAAACTAAAAGTTACAGTTCTCTGACATCCTCTGCTAACTAGGTTTCTGCATGTGACCTAGGTTTCGCCCCGCAGACAGATGGGATGGAACATGGGAGGTGGAATGAGCCAGGCCAGGTGGCAGTTCTGAGGTCTTCTGGAGAAGTTTTGACTAAAACTACATTTCCTGGTCATCAGTGTTGATCAGTGGAAGGGTGGTCATGGGGCTTCCCTAGAGCAGTTCTATTTCATGGCAGGACACTTCTCCTGGCTTTATTTCCGGCCTTCCCACATATTCTTTTCACTGCCTGACCCCTATAACAAATCCCTTTCTATTCAAACCAGCTAGAGTCGATGATGTCTGCCACTCAGATTCTTGAGGGTGGTACCAGGATCTGCTTTGGTCCTCCCTTCGCTCTAGCAGGATGGTGCAGGGCTTAGGAGCATCCACTCTGGCTGTGGCAAGACTTTGGTTCAGGTCCCACACGTATCATTTTCAACCACTAAAGACCTTGGGACTGAGATTGGTCTCTCCACCTATAAAATAATGGCAATGATATAATAGGTACCTCGTGGCATTATGAAGCTCCGATGAGATCATGTGTGTGATGTGCACAATCCTGGACATGCAGCAAGTGCTGGATAGACAGTTGTTTTTATTTATTTATTTATTTTTTGGTACTTGAATTTCTTTGCCAGCCAACCCAGTCTTTGCACTGGTTGTGAAAAGTCAATTTTAGAGCAGACAAAGGAGCATTCATGGCACACAGAAAAGGAGACCTTGGCAATCTGCAAGGTGAATTGAACACGATGGAGTAAAGCAGGAGTAAACGCACAGTCCTAATCTCAGGTAAAGAAAATCCGAACAAAGACAGAGAAGCTGACACACAGGGCTCGGCTGCCGTGTCTATGAGATAGATCTGTGGGGTTAAGAAACAGATCCATTCTTAACTTTTCTTTTGGAAGAATAGACTTGTTCTAGTTCTTAGGTTGGAGTGGAAACATTAGCATTCACTTTATTATCTTTATAACATATATGTGCATACACCCACACACATATGCTATTCTATGAATGAGGTGAAATAGAGAGAATGGGAGAAAATAAACAACGCTTCATCCTTGTATATTGCCATACAAGCAATTTCACATAAGAGTAACAACACATCCCACCCTGAGCCTCTGATGCCCCATGCCTCGGGTCCCCCAAATGAGAATTGGCGGAAGGGCTGCAAGATCTATCCTGAGCCTGAAAGAACAACATCTGTTTCCTGTGCTTTCTGCTTCTCTTGAAGGAAGAGGCCAGTTAAAAACCAAGCCCACTTGGGGGTCCCATTTCTGGAGACTCAAGACTTTGGGGACTGCCGGCCTTGCCCTGTGGGCCCCACGTTATACTCCAAGCAGCTCCTGGCACCAGCACATGGCAGTGGCTATTAATTGCTACATTAAATCCTATGATATTGCTTAAGAGAATGTTCACTTAATTTCCCTGCAACTGTGGTCAACCTGATCTTTAATCGAAACTGACAGGCACAATTTAAATCAGGTAGCAAACTCCCCTCTCTTTAAAGGAGCCAAGAATGGCATGAATATTAAATGGGTCAGGACAGTTGGCAACACTAATACAGTTTAAATCAGAACAAGCCTCAGCTACAGCTTTTAATTATTCATGCTCTCCTGGTAAGTCAGGCCCTGACAGCGGTGTCACTGGGAGTTCAGGAAACTTCCTCGACATGAAAGATGAGGGGGAGGGCAAGGGTGGATGCCGCGTGGACCAGGGTCCCGGGGTGGATCCGAGCTGTCGGAGGGAAATCTGGTTTGGAGGCCGTGCATGGGATTGTCCTTGCAGCCTTCTGCATCCCTTAAATGCTGTATGCTAAATCCAGGAGGAACAAGATCAGAGCTACAAAGAGGCACAGGCAGAGAAAGAGGCAAAGCCAGAGAGAGAGATGGGCATACGGAGGCATAGACCAAGCTCAGAGATGGAGACGGGCATACAAGGAGAGATATGCAGGGACAGAGACAGACACTGAGCTCGAAGCAGAGACACATAAAGGCAGAGCCAGAAGTTACACCAGAGGCATGGAGAGACCGAGCAGGGACAGCCAGGGAGCAGGCAGCTCACTCCTGGGCATCTGCCTGTGAGTACCAGGGTGGGGGCCAAACCACCAGCACAAACAACAGAGCATGTCCCAGCAACAGTTGTCTGGGGACCGAGGGAAAGCTTGTCTTGCAGGCACCGGCTCCTGTAACAGCACAGGCTCCACGCAGCACTTCCCAGGCTGAGCCAGGTCCGTCGGTCACCAGGGATGGAAAAACCTGTGTGCAGCCTTAGAAGTAGCTTCTGGCAGGGGACCAGGCGGGAGGGACAGCGAGGGGCCTGGGGAAAAGGGAAGATGGACAGGATAGTTCAGAGATGTGACAGACAGATAGAAGAGACAGGAGAAAAAACCAAGAGGGATATGCTGGAGACTGAAGCACAAGACCGTGCGGGGGAAAGGGGGATGGAATGTACATGGAGATGGACAGGGACAGACACACTGGAGAGAGTCGCAAGCAGCAGAGTCGGAAAATTTTCCGTTCCACACCGACCTTTGGAGTGTTGTTTGCTGGGAACTTGCTGTTCTGAAGAATAACCTGGCTTCCTGAAAGTGACGCACTTACAGTCTACGTGACACTTTCCCATCCATGCGCCGCCATGCCCTTGCCCGCTCCCCAGATTCCCCAGCTCAAGAGGGCATTCTAGAACATTCATCCCCTAAGAGCACTGCCCAGCAGAGGTCGGCCACAGGATTAGCTCCAATGCTCTGTCCTGAGGCATTGATCACGATTCTCTCTCCCGGGCTATACCACCACTTGAGCAGATGGATGTGATGTGGTACAAAGAGCTTCGGAGGAAGAGCCACTTCCGACTTCCAGCCCTTGGGCATGGGAGCCTCAGTTTACCCATCTGTCCAGGGACATATGACAACCCTAAATGATGCTGGAAGGGCTCAGCTGGGAAATTTTAGTGAGGTGTGAAGACTGGGCTCCTGACAGAAATTGTCACGGCCCACAGCAGAAAGACACTTATTTTTTTTTTAGGTGTTTTGTGGAACTTGGAAAAGGGTGCCTGGATTGAGGTGCATGCCCCAATCTTAGTCCTCCCACAAATCTGTGCCTGCTCCCCCGCACCGCCACCAAAGCCTCAAGGCCACTCCGACATCACTCTTTGGTGCAGCTTCTATGGCTGAAATTTGCATCCCGTCTCCTGGGCTGGCTGATCTCCGCAGCGGGGGAAGGTAAATGGAAAGGCAGCTCAGGCTTCCTGAACGTGTTTGCCCTCCTAGCTCTTAACATTTACACAGGCCGGTGGAGGTAAGCAGTCTGAGCGCCTGAGGCCGGCATGCCAGCCAAGGAGGAGAGCCCGTCTCTGTCTGGGTCCGTCCCCGACAGAGCGTTTTTATGTTTAGTATCCCTTCTCTCTGGGTGGGCAAACATTGCTGTCAACTCTGAAGACCAGCATCCAGCCTGGGTGGGCCTGGAGAAGTGGGCATGAGTCTGGTGAAGAGTGCCTACCTGGGCACTTACACCCAAGGGTCAGCCTTGGTGGGGGAAGAGTGGGTATCTGACACGCCCTCCTAACTGCATACTCAGCATCTGTTCCTCCTAACTGCGACCAAAGTCTCAGGGCCACTCTGGCATCATTCTTTACTGCAGATTCTGTGGCTGGAATCTGCATCCCATCTCCTGGGCTGGCTGAGCTCCGCAGCCACAGACAGCTGAGACAGTACAGCACTGTGGCCATGCCACACCCTGTCCTGTTCTTGTCCTGACTCACAACTGCCCTGCCAAATAGGAAGGACAGCAGTTACTATTTCCTTTTGACAGCTAAGGCCCGGAGAGGTGAAGTGACTTCTCAGGGTTGATACAGCAAGCAGTGGTGGAACCAAGTCTCACACCTGCTTCTCCGGGGAGTGTCTCTATCAAAGGCATGGCCCCTTACGTCTGTCTTCTATTGGCCCACTGTCCCTGAGACTGGGGCCAGGCCATGTGCAAGGGGATCAACGAGAGAAACTGAACCCACGTCTTGTTTGTAAGATTCCATAGCCCATAGGGGAGATGGCGAGTTGCACATCCTATGGCAGGACCAGCCACATAATTTGGGGGGCTCAGTGCAAAATGAAAATGCAGGGCCCCTGGCTCACAAATTATTAAGGGTTTTGAGAATGGGGCAGCAGAGCAACAAAGCAAGCATAGGGATTGTTGAGCGACGCCCTGGGTGACAGCACAGGCTGGATGCCCATGAAGCCAGCTCTTCCCTATGGCTACAGACAAAAGATAGACAATAGAGGTGGTTATAGACAATGTACGAGTGCCACAGGCAGGACCGGACCAGGGACAAGGAGTGTGGTACAGTACAGTGGACAAGATCTTCGGCATAGAATCAAACAGATCCTCACTGTTGGACCTTGTGCAAGTTACTCAACCTGTCTGAGCCTCAGTCAGACAATAGTTTATTGGCCTAAGTTATATACAAAAGCAGTAACACTCCTTGGCACACAGTAAGCACCAAGTAAATCATGATTATTGTTCTTTATTACTCATAACTATGAACAAGGTAAGATATATGCAGCCCCTCACCACCCCCTCCTTCTGAGGGGTCAGTGGCATATTGATTAGGATGCATGGTGACCAGGCAATTCCATAGCAGAAGGACATGCACCTGCTGCGGACTTTCCTAGAGTTTGAATGACGTTAGACATTAGCTAGTAGAGAACAGTGTTAGATATTAGCCAGAAGTATTCCATGATGCTGTAGGAGAGAAGACAGAGCCAGCTCAGGGGGTCCATTCAGGAGCATCAGTCAACCAACATTAACTGGGTGCCTGGCGAGCACAAGGCATGGTGCTAGGTACTTTACACAAGGTCTGAGAAGCCCCAGATGGGTCCCCTCACCGTCATGTAACTCACAAGCTCATTTTCACTACAGCAGAGCCAAAATCTTTAATCTTTTGTATATATACTAGTGGCCCAGTGCACAAAATTCATGCACGGGGCAGGGATGTCCCTCAACCCAGCCTGCACCTTCTCCGTTCCGGGACCCCCTCGAAGGATGTCCTACTGCCAGTTTACAGGGACCGGGCCTAAACCAGCAGTCGGACATCCCTCTCGTAATCTGGGACTGCTGGCTCCTAACCACTCACCAGCCTGCCTACCTGATTGCTCCTAACCACTCTG
>PVJC01020870.1:14480-28851 GCA_004026665.1 Murina feae
CCCCAACTTACCCCCACTGATGGCCTGCTTGCCTCCTACTGGCCCCCCTGCTGGTCTGCTCATCCCCAATTGTCCCCTCCCCTCGCTGACCTGATCACCCATAACTGCCCTCCCCTCTTGGCCTCAATGCCTCTATCTCGGCCCCGCCACCATGGCTTTGTCCAGAAGAACATCTCCTGGAAGGTCTCCCAGTCTAATTTGTATATTACCCTTTTATTAGTATAGATAGAGACCTGGTGCATGGGTGGGGGCCAGCTGGTTTGCCCTGAAGGGGGTCCCAGATCAGGGTGGGGTTTTCCTTGGGGCATGGGCAGCCTGGGTGAGGGGCCTCTGGTGGTTTGCAGGCTGGCTATGCCCCCATGGGGGAAGGGTCCCTGCTGAGGGGTGTGGCCAGACCGGGTGAGGAGCTGAGCCCAGGATGGGCTGGGAGCCGCTCCTTGAGCAGAGGCCAGAGCCAGCAGGAAGCTTGGCTTCCTCCATTGCTGGGAGCAACCCAAGCCTCCTGCTTGCTCCAGCTCCATGGCCACCACCACCTTCAATCTTCACTCCATGCCTGCGTATGCAAATTAACCACCATAATTGTTGGGTTGATTTGCATACTCATCCTGATTGGCTGGTGGGTGTAGTGGAGTGACACCAATTTGAATGTTTCTCTTTTATTAATGTAGATATAAAAGGCTAATATGCTAAGTGTCCAACCTTTTGACTGTTTGACCAGTAGCTATGATGTGCCCTGACCACCAGGAGGCAGATGCTAAATGCACAGGCATGGAAACATGGAATAGACTGACGAATCTCAGAGAGAAAGGGGGAAGGGGAGGGCAGAAATAAATTAACCAAAGATCTTTTATGCATACTAGAGGCCTGGTGCACGGATTCATGCACTGGTGGGGTCCCTTGGCCTGGCCTGCACCCTCTTACAATCTAAGACCTCTCGGGGGATGTTGGACTGCAGTTTTGGCCTGATCTCTCTGCAGCCTAGGATGAGAGACCTTACTGGTGCACAAATCCATGCACTGGGCCTCTAATAAATATAATAATAATAGTAACAGTGTCAGAGACCATTTTATTTGGGACTTAACTATATGCAGAACACAGAGTGCTTTATTTTTTAAAATATATATATATATTTTATTTCAGAGAGGAAGGGAGAGGGAGAGATAGAAACATCAATGATGAGAGAGAATCATTGATCAACTGCTTCCTGCATACTTCACATTGGAGATCAAGCCCACAACCTGGGCATGTGCTCTTAACTGAAATTGAACTGAGGACCCTTCCATTCACAGGCCATCATTCTATCCACTGAGCCAGAGGACAGAGTGCTTTATTTGCATTAACTTATCTTTATCTTTACCTGATATCTTCACTCCTATGAGGTATTCTTTGTAACTACTTGCTTCAAACGGAGAAATGGAAGCTGAGAGAGCAGTCAAGTCACTTGGCCAAGGTCCCAAGCCTAAGTAAATAGTATTCATACGTATTTGTTGAGTACTTACTCTGTGTTGCACTCCATGTCAAGGGAAATTAGGGAGAGACAGACAGACCTGTTCTAATTCTAGTTGGGGATATAGATAATGAACCAGAAAATAAAAAAGATTATTGTTGGCTTTAGTTAAAGCAAAAAATAATAATAATAAAATAAAAATGGAGGAGGATGTTAATGTGTAAAATAATATGGGATCTGTACTTCATGAGGCCTAGATCAGTGCCTAGCACACAGAGGCCCACAATTAATATTGGTTGACTGGCTAAATGAAAAATGAGATTATCCTGTACTGTGTTTGCTGGCACCTGAGGAAAGAGAAAGAGCTAGGCTAGCTTCAAGCAGAGTGATTAGCATGTGCAAAGGCCCTGAGGTAAAATGAACTTGGTATGTTGGAGGAACTGACAGGAGGCCAGTGAAGCCAGGACCCAGCAAGCAAGGTAACAAATAGCATGAAATGCAGTCTAGGGAGGGAAGGAGGGGTCAGATCCCTGGAGGCCACCAGGGCTGTTTATCACAAGAGCAAAGGAAAGCCAATGATGGAGCACAGGACAGTAATACATTCTTATTTACATTTAAAGGAAATCACTGTTTGCCTTGGGAGGTGTGGTGGATTAAAGATGGCCACTAGTTCTTTGCTGTTCCTCTCATGGATAGGCAAAATCTATTTCTCCTCTCCTTAAATCAGGCCTTTGGCCTATTTGGACCAATATAATTCAACACAAGTGACAATGTGTCATTTCCAAGGTGGCTCTTCAAAGATCTTCACCTTGTGTTTTGGTCACTTGGAATGTGTTCTATTGAAACCCAGCTGCCTTGGTAAGGAACCCGAGCTACATGAGAAGAGGCCTATTGGAAAATGGAGGCATTCCAGTTAAAAGTGTCAGCTGAGCTTCCAATGGCCAGGCCGGTCAAGCTGCAGATGCCTGCAACCTGGTCAACTGCCTATGGAGCAGAAGAACCACTCAGCTGAACCCAGTCAACTCACAGACCTTTGAGAGACAAATGGGTCTTGTTGTTTTAAGCCACTATGTTTTAGGGTGTTCTTTTTACTCAACAATAGGTCATGAAAACATGCAGAACAGATAGAAGGTTGGCAAAAGCCAATGGAGAGACAGCATTTGAACTCCAAGATTCTGCTCTGTACCCACCATGTGATGTAACACAAAGCATCTCTGATCGCTGGTGCCCTCGTTTAACTCTCCTGCCCCTCTGCCTGCTTGTCTCTCAGACTCAGGTTCCACTCTCCTGCCAACTTTGACTCCCCTCAGCCATTTTCTGGTCCTGACCCTTCCCTGGGGGCCCAGCTCAGCTGTGACCTTTGAAGACAGAGGGACACTGAGGATCCCTGCCCACCTGCCTGGCCTTCACAGCTTTGCCCATGTCTTTAGTCCTGGCCTGAGTCAGTGCTGGCCTGGGGCGAGAGCTTTTCCCCTTCTCACCCTGGCTCTGAGGAGCAGCCACTGCCCTACCGGCTCTCCCCGGCACTCAGACGTGACTCAATGACCTTTACGAGGCCGAGACTTGATGGGCCTGGTGTTTTATTAACCTAATAAAAAGGCAGTCTGGTCCAGGGGCTTAACATTTCTAGAAGAGGAAGGCTCTGTCCCCCGGGCATTGGGAGGAAGAAATACTGTCTTGGGCTGAGCTCCCCCAGCCCTGTTCTCTGGAACTTCTCACAGGGAGGCAAAGAGCAATTCATTGTATTCCCCATCGAACAGCAGCAGCAAGCCACAGAGCTTAATTTAATTTTGTAATCAGTAGACGCTCAGGCAGAGGAAGACTGCTCACTGTTTTTTCCACTTTGCTTTTTAATAGGATGTCTGACAGCACACATAATACAATGGCTTTGTGCAATAAAGAGCATGCATGCACATAGGCACATGCATAGGCATGGCCAGCCGGCTGCAGGAGAGGGGGAAGAATGTGAGTTTCGGAGGCTAGAGACCGTTTCCCTGGCTTATTTGGTGGCTTTTGGATAAGTCACTTCACTTCACCATGGACCTGCTGCATTGAAATACCTGTGGATTGTTTTCCTTTTGGCTACAGACTCTTGAGCTCCATGCCATGGGAATTCTGGTGTGACTGGACTCATGGGGGGCCTGGTACCTGCTTTTGTAGGTGACTCCTGGGGGGTTCCCTGCCCAGTAGGCTTTGTATCACATTTCCCACTAGAATGCCATGAAGAGAGCAGTTAGTCCCTCTGCACAGGTGTGGCTGGAGAAGGCAGGTGCTTTCCCAAGGTCAGCAGCTAGCAGGTGGCAGGCCTAGGGCTGTGACTGGGGTCAGAGAGAGGAGAGAGAATTGGGGGGAGGGGAAGAGGGAGGAGGAAGGGAGGGGGGGAGAGAGAGAGAGAGAGAGAGAGAGAGAGAGAGAGAGAGAGAGAGAGAGAGAGAGAGAGAGAGATGTTTGTGAGAGTGGAATGCCCAGCATGAGAGAAACAAGTAAAAAGACTGGAGCAGTAAGAGATGACCATCTCATTTCCTCCTTCCCTGACGTGTGCCAGCTCCTTTCCCGGATCAGCCTCCAGGCCGCCCGTTCCCATGTCTGCTCTTGTCCTTGGCTGAGACAACTTGTCCTGGCTGGCCTTAGTCCTACCCTCCAGCTCATGATACCCTGTGGACCTGGGGGCCTGTCTCCTGTCATCTGAGTCCGGACTGGCCACCTGCTCCCCTCACCCACCCCCACCCCCATCCCCACCCCCACTGCATCACCTGGCTCATAGCAGCATATACTAGTATACCAGCTATAGGACACCTCCTCTGTCTCAATCCCCAGCCCAGAGAATCCCCCTTTAAGAGGGAGCAGTGATTTATCAGGGCGGATGGGCATATGATACCAAAGGTAAACCTATCAAGTGATTTTGCAAAGCACCTGCTGTGACTCACAGCAGGAGATAAGATAGGGTCCCTGCCCGGGAAATTCTCCATCTTTCTGGGGTTTAAGACATTCTCAAAAAAAGAGAGAAAAACCCTCAAAAGGTCAAAGGCAGTGTCCTATGAACCTCAGGAACGCTGACTGTGGGACAGACAGAGCTGGACCGGTCCCTGCAAGCAGAGGGGGCACAGAAGCAGGAGGGGAGGTCCAACTGCAGTGTCTATTCAGGATGTTCAGGATTTCAGTGGTGGGGAGGCAGTCGGGTCCCCAAACCTGGAAAGTGGGTGAATAATAAGAATGGCTCCTACAAACAGCCCTTATGGGTCAGGCAGAACTCGGGAGCCCTTGACATGCATGACCTCCTCACCTAATTCTCACAACGCCCTCATGGGGAGGAGCGGAGAGGTGATGGAGCTTGTCTCAGCTGCCCAGCTAGAGGAGCAGCCCGGGGCTGGAGCCCTGCAGTCTGATTCCAGGGCCCATGTGCCTGACCACTGGGCTGTGTTCCCACCCCAAGTGGAGAGGAATAGGCTGGGAAAGTCCAGCATGGATTTGGAATCAGATCAGATTCCACTGTGGCTGCTACCTGGTGGGACAGGAAGGGGAGCAGGCCCCGAGGCTGGCCCTCGGGGCGGGGGGGTGGGGCGCTGAGCTGAGTAGGGTCTGCCGTAGGGAGTGTGGATTTTTCTGCAGATGGTGGAGAGCTGCCAGGCTGTCTGCCCAAGCAACAGGGGAGTCCCAGGCCCTCGGGCTGAGGGAGATGAACCTGGTCCTGCTGTACAGGTGCTCGAGGATGGACATCGGTGCAGGGCATTTCTGCACAGCCGGGGGAGGGTTAAGGACAGTGCCTGGGAGCTGGGAGGGGATGTCAAGATAAAGGAGAGGAAGGGACCCCCGCAAAAGCTTCATTGGACCCTCCCCCAGGGCACAGGAATCACTCCAGTCACTGGCCAGCAGAGTGACTTTGGACAAGTGGCTTGCCTCTCTGGCCAGCTGTAGAATGAGGAGACTGTGTGGATCAAATGAGGCCAGGGCTGTCGCATGGAGCCCTGCGAGCCATGAGCACTGCTCTAATAGGAGGTGACACTCCTGTGCCGGATGCCATTTTGTCCCCTTGTTTGGTGGCTGATCATCCCACCATCTATTTTTAATGTCCCTGTAGGCTCTTACCAGCATTTTTTTTAGCAAGTGACCTCATGTCATTTTTTGGATGTAGCTGGGACCATAAATTATAAAGAAATAAATGAATGTGCTCTCAGCTCACGCCTTTGCAATTCCACTTGGTCACTGCCTCCGTCGCAGACCCACTTCCCCCGTCGCAAACCCACTTCCCCCTTAGCTGCAGCCTCTGCCTGCCCCCCTGCTGTGGCCTGAGGCCCAGCCTTGACCTCCACCCCCTTGGCGGAGTATTAGCCAGTCCTGCAAGGAGTCCACTGCACTCTTGGCCACTCCCTGTTGCTTGACATCTCTGTGCCCTGCCCCACAGATCGCCCCTCCCCACATGAGAGCGCATGGAATGAAGACCCAGGTATGATGTCACCAATTCCATCCCTGGAAGGGATCTGGGGCCCAAGGAGACAGGCTTCAGCCCAGGTTTGGGCTGGGACACCTGAGAGAAAACAGAGAGGCCCGTGGCCAAAGCAGAGAAGCCAGCAAAGGGCTTTGAGGCATTTTTGACAAAGATATCAGGGCAGATGTCCAGTGGGCAGCTGAAGATACGATGGGAAGTACAGGCCCAGGTGTCATCTCCATAGAGGCTCATATTTAAAGTGGATATTTCTGCTATTTCGATCTCGGTTGACTTCACTAATGTTGGAAATTAGCTGTTGCTAAACATTCATCATGCTATAAATAGTCTTAAATATATTACATTGATTCATTGACAAATACTAAATAAGTATGTGCCGGGCACTGGGCTTTAGAGATTAATAAAACAGACATGGTCACAGCCCCCTGGAGCTAACGGGGGTAAGGGGGGGGGCAGGCATATATTACACAAATACTAGTTTAGCTATAATTTTGGAAACTGAGGAAGGATGTGGTGCTCTATCTGAAGACCTAACCTGGTCTGGGGGTATAGCAATGTTTCCCTGATGAAGCTGAGATTTAAAGAACAAGCAGGAGCCAGAAGGAGGGGGGGAAGCATGCTACAAGAGGAACCGCACCTGTGAGGGCCCTGAGGCAGGAAGGAGCTTGAGATGAGGGGGAAATGGGACCAGAGCTACGTGGTTGCCGTGCACTGAGCAAGGGGAGATGGCCTGTGAGCTTGGCCACATCAGGCAGGGTCTTCGAGATCATGATAAGGATTTTAGATTCCATTATAGGAGCACTGGGGACTCACTGAGGGGTTTGGTGAAGGGTGACATGGTTGGGTCTGTGTGGAGAAGATTGGGGGAGGGGGACAGGAGACACCTGACTAGAGACACATCTCAGTCTGATCCCTGAGCCAGAGATATTTCTGTTTAGTTCACTGAACAATAGTGCTTGCTCCCTATGCCTTCTCCACACTCTTCCTCTCCCTTCATTTTCATTTTCCAGGGAAGGACACCATCTTCTGTCCAATAGTCCTAACCAGGAGCATGGAGTCCCCAGGACTCTACTCCCTCTCTCACCCCTGCACATATTCTACCTCCATGTCCTGCCCTTCCATCCCCCCTCTCCATCTCCATGGCCTCTTCCCATCCCCAAGTCAGGTCACATTCTCTCCCTTGTCACAGCCCCCTGAGGCTACCCTACTCCCAACCACCCCCACACCAGGGCAACTCACATACATCCCTCACAATTCCCAACACGGCCACAAGCCTGTCATCACTGGCCTTGTCTGCCTCTGGAGCCTAGTCTCCTGCCCCTGTTCACCCCTCCCTACCCACCCATGCCCACCGCCACTCCTCTAGAGCTGCTAAACATTGCTATGCTCTTTCTTGCCTCTTAGCTTTGCATACGCTGTTCGCTCTGCCCAGAACATGTCCACTCTCCTTCACTTGGTTAGCTCTTCATATTTCAAATCTCAGCTTGTGTCATTTATTCATTTATTAATTTGTCACATATTTGTTGACCTTTAAAATGTACAAAGCACTGTGCTAGGTACTGGGGATTCCCTTCCAGTCTGCAAGTTTGATAGGGGCATAGGTCAAAGAACCTAGTATAGTTCTTGGCACATAGTAGGTCTTCATGTGCCACAGAGGTAGAGATGTCTAAGACACAGTCCCAGCCCTGAGTGGATGAACATGAAGTTGCTTTGAACAGTTAGAGCAACCTTTTTCATCTCGTGGCACACATAAACTAACTTCTGAAATTCTGTGACACAATAAAAAATATATTCTTGTTTTGCCAATTTGACAAAAATAGACATGATTTTGATTTATAAAAATAATTATGATAGCAATTACCTACCCTTTTTGCTCCAAAGTGACCTTTTTGAAAACCAGGTGCCTATACTTGTACACAAGGATTTCTGGCACCAAGAATTAACCAGTCAGACACAGCCTTATTATGTGATGTGACCAATAAGACGCGACTGTATAGTATGACCTACATATTTATGGTTCAAGACAGGGCACTCATACTGGACGGCTATTACTGTGTTGGCTGTTGTCATTTTTGTATTTGGGAAAAGAGGTCAGTGGTCCTGACTAAATAGTTGGGTATTACATGTTTTTAAAATTCTTGCAGCACACTGGTTGAAAATCGCTGATAGAGGAACTCACCTACAAAGCTTGGCTGTGGGAGCATTTCCGCAAGCACCATGGATGCCCAATGCATGTCTCTTCTGCCCAGACCCTGGCACCCAGGGCACCAGCACTGTCCCTCACTGCCCCCCAGCACTGCCCTGCCCATTACCCACTTATTCGGAGCTGAAAGCCAAGAGACCCGTTTTCCTCCTGGGCTAGCGCAGGGGCACTGCTTTTCCATGCGAAATGTTAATTAGAAAAATGTTAATTAGCGTGAATGTTAATCCATCCAAACTTGCATCATGTGTCCAGGCAGGTGCCTCGGCCCTCCTGCCTGCCACTCACTCCTTCTCTCCAAGCCGCCCTGTGGAATTTGACTTTTCCTGACACTTGAACAAAAACCAGCTCAGTGCCTGCTGTTGAGGGGGAAGGAAAGGAAAAAAGCCTGCAGGGAGAGGAGATGGTGTTCATTCACTAAACACAAAACCACCTTTTTTCCTGTCCCAGCCCCACACCATGACTGCTGGGTAACAGGACCAAGGGGCACCAGGACCACAGCGGACACTGTGTCTTGTTGACACCCCTCTGTGACATGCCGCACCTGGCTCTTCGCTGTGTGCCTGCTTCTCATGGTTGGGTCTGCCATCCTTCCCACCAAGTCCTGTCCAGGGACCTAAGTGGAGCCCACTGGGCACTCATAAGCCAGCCTGAGCTGCCTGAGCCTGAGGTTCTGCTCCCGTCAACAAAACTTAGAATGCCCACCTGGTGGGTCCTGATAGGCACTCAATGAGGTTACATATGAGTAGGCTCAGTGCACATCACCGAGCACCTGTGTCCTCCCTTTGCCCTTCAACTGCCCCTGCTGATGCTTGACTCTACCCCTGCAGGTTCTGGCCCTCCCAGGTGCCCACCTCTCCTCCGAAGAAAGAGTAACAGAGTGATGCCTTGCCCTGCCCTCACACAGAGGCTTGATGGACTCCTGTGGGCAACCCATGCCAACCTGACCCTGCCGGGCACTCCAAAGCTGGCCCCAGGAGCCTTCGCTATCACTAAGCCAGAATCTCTGCCCATCCTCTCCTCATTGGCCAGTCTCAGCACCACAGTCCTCCCGCCCCCGATGCCCATTAGCCCAGGATGAGAGTCCTCCCACCCCCCACCAGCCTGGCAGGCTTCTTTCTACTCTTCTATTGGTCAGTCAACTCAGGGGCATTGGCCTTGGTTTCCAGTCTTCCATCCACCCGGAGTTTCTAACCTCGGTCATTGGTGGGGGCTTAGTTCCCACCTGCTCATAGCCGTCCTTCCCTGGGCTGCCCTTTGTCTCTTTATCTAGGCATCTGCCTCTCCAAAGACAACTACCACAGATGGGGGAGCATGGTGCTCAGCTTGTGACTCAGTGACGTGAGCTCTAACTCTAGCTTCCCCCTTAATGACCACGAGGCCTTGAGCAGGTCCTTTTATCTCTTTGGGGAAATATCTGCTTTACAAGGTTCATGGGAGAATTAAATGTGAGAACCCACGTGTGGTGCTTATCACAGTCTCTAGGGCAGCGTGCCATGATGGTAGCTAACACGTATGGTATTCTCAGCATGTTAACTCACGCCACGTGTGACCACCCTATGTGGGGGGTGCTGATATGCTCTCACCTTTGAGACAGAGAAACCAAGCACAGCGCAGTTATGGAAGTTGCCCAAAGCTACACAGCGAGAGGGTGGAGCCACTTATTCAAACCCAGGGAGGCTGGCCTGAAAGTCTGCTCCCAAGCACCGCACTGCACCTCCCCTTTATGTGGGAGCCTTCATCTCCATCTGGGAGCCAAGGTTGTCTGCCAGGCTTCTGAACTGGACTCCCCCCGGAAGCCCTCCCTGTCCCATGCCACACCATCCACAGGTCAGAGTCCCTGCTACTGAGGCCTGCCTGTCCGCATGTGAGGGGGAAGCGTGTGCAGCCTCACATGCCTCTGCGTGCCACGTGTACCGTGTGTGCAGATGCTGGGTGGGAGCAAGGCAGAGAGGCCGCCGGAGGAAAGTCAGAGACAAAGAGCAGCTGTTGCTGCCAAATCCCCCTCATCTCCAGCAGAGAGAGAGAGAGAGGGGGGGAGGGGGTTGGGGGCAGGGGGTTGGCACTGGTTTGTCTACAGCTCCACGGTGGGCTTTCGAGAGAAACTGTGATTTTTCGAATGCGAGTGGAAGACAGGCTGCCTCTTTGTGTGTGAGTGTGGCTGTGTGTGCACAGGGGCGTGTGTGTATACATCTGAGTGGGTTGTGCATGTGCACCTGTGAGCGCCCCGGCTCCATCAGCTGACAATCTCACCCCAGGACAAATGGCACGAACAAGGCTGAGCTTCATCTTGGCCCTTCAATGACTTTGGAGGCAGGGAGGATGGGAGGGGCGAGGAGGAGAGGCTGCTGGGAGGAGAAGAAAAGGCAGTGAGCTCACGTGCTGGGAGAGTTGGCACATTGGTCGGCTTCCACCACTAGCCTAACCATCCCAAAGCCAGCCCATCTGGCAGAACAGCAACCACACAGCAGATCGCAGAGCAGCGCCTAGGGACAGGCCCGGGGCCCACGCACAGGCGCTGACTGAGTAATAGTTTGGAAGTGATTGTAGTTGGACCAGCAACAAAGCAATTTTCCTCCTTTTCTGCTCTTCCCCTGGGCCTCCTCACCAAACAGAGGCCAGCCCTGCAGGGCAGCCGGGGCATGGCCAGGGCATGCTGTCCACAGACCCGATATCCCTGTGCTCAGTGACCATCCTCAGATTCGCCTGGGTGCCATTCCTGCCCCAGGGTGGAGTTGGGGGACTCTATTGGAAGGACAGACACAATGCTTAGCTCAGGATGACAGCAGCCTAGGCAGTCCGTCTCTCCCTGCCCCGCCCAGGCCACGGGGCTGGGCTACTGCTGGCCTTTCAGTTTGGGACAAGAATGGAGAAGTCAGGAGCATGCAGGCAGGAGGCCATGCCAGATGCCAAAGCCACAGTAAGCCAGTGTCAGCAGTTGGGCAGTCAGTAGCTCACTTGGCCTTCACTTTCCTTACCCTCACAATGGGCGCAGTCTCAGGCGACTACTGGGAGGCACCCCTTGCCCATCACCTAACATGTGGCAGGAGGTCACAGAGCCCAATGGTTGCATTAGAAGGAAAGGGTTCAACCCCATTTTGTCAAAAAGGAGACAATCATCGGCCCACAGAATCTGCTTGGTAAGCACCAGAGAATGGGGACCCGGGTTGGGAGCGGGAGTGGGGGGTGTGCCTGGTGTGTGACAAGTGTTCAGTGAGTATCTGTGGAGGGCAGCATGCTGAGAAAGCTGATGTGCACAGGTGAGGGAGGACACAGGGCCTCGGGAAGGGCTCAGGTAGGTACCTTCTGTGCAGACAGTGGCTCAGAGGAGGCGAAGCTGGGGGCAGGTCCCAGGGGGCAGCTTCCGCAGGCAAAGGCTTCTGCAGGTGGCTCAGCTGCATAAGCGTGACACTGAGTGCAGCCTTCCTGCCCTGCAGTGCTGCCTCCAGGCACTCTCGCTCCTGTGAGTGACCAGCCCTGGGAGCAGAAGCAATGTGCCCATTGCACAGATAAGATCACGGAGGTCCTGGGAGCTCTGATGATTGTCCAGCGACTGGAATCCAGCAGAGACTGGAATCAGGTCCTGTGACGCTACATTTTCTGATCTACACAGCCATCTCCCTACCCAGGCTGTACCCTTGTAAGGTACTGTATCTGCCAAGCACATGGCAATCCCAGTATGTATGTGTCAAATGAGCGAATGAATGAATGTTTCCAACATGAGCGCTGGTCCCTCTGGCTCTACCTAGATAACGAGGAGAACTAAGGTCAACACTTAGACTTTTTCTCTATCCGTCCAGGGGTGATTCCTGGTATATGGAGACAGAAGGGAGCTGTGTCATGAATGAGACAGAGCAGGAAACAGGGACCTCCATCCTGGTGATTGGACTCACACTGTCTGCCACTGGAACTCCAAGTTAGGCCAGAGGACCCAGCTCACTTCCTCCTCTAATTCCCAGGCTGGTGAGGAAGACACCCCCACATGGAAATGCCAGCCCAGCCTCTAGGAGGGACGAGGGGCTGCTCTGAGAAAGTGCTGGGCAGCTCTGGAGAGGGGGCCTTTGAATGAGGTGAACCTACTAGAGAGTGAAGGCACGAAGCAGACTGTAATCCTGGAGGTCTGGGGGAATCTCCCTCCTCCAGGACTGCTGTTCCGGAGGAAGCAGGGCTGACTTGGAAGCGCATCTCTGATATAATGTGAATGATGGAAGTGCTCTTTCCAAAGTATTTTTAAAGCAAGAGCATACATGTGAGCTGGTGGCAATGACAGATGGATGGGTAGTCAGTGGAGTATTTTTAATCCTGGAGTCAGGATTACGTAATGATGGGGAGAGAAAAGCCAAGGCAGGTGGTGAGTCATCTGGAGTGAAGTCAGGAACAAGTCTCGCCCGAACCTCTCCTCCCACTCCACCAGCATCTGCAGGTGTGGGACCCACGGGGCCACATCCGAGAGCCGAGGGCGGTGGGCCCAGGGGTGGTGAGGAACCACAGTGAAGGCTGTCTTGGCCTTGAGGTGGGCTCGCACGTTTAGGGATGGTGGAGAGGAAAGCAGGACCTGCCTGGCCCACTCGAGAGGCTGAGTCTTGGAAACACTTGTCAATTTCCAGGAAATTGGAAAAGGCCTTGGAGATTTTTTTCAAGCGAGTTCTTGGCTTTGCACTGCAGACTCCGTGTCATCTTTGCCTTCCTGTAATCTGCTGAAATGGGGAACTGTGAAGGCTCCATCTGATGTCGCCGCCACTGCCTGGGAGACACTCTCTGAAGGGCTGCCATGATGGCTGACAGCTGAGGAGCTCTTCTCTGGGCCTGTGGAGCCCTTGCCACAAACTAGCAGGCCTGCGGGAAAGCAAGAGGCTCTGCACAGGGTCGTAGGAAGTAAAGCTGGCAATGCAGGATGGCAGGAGACTATGGCATCTACCCTGGGGGACTTCCAGAAGAGAGCAGCTTCCCTCTGCCCCGGTGGCCTGCAAAGCCATCTGCCTAAGGCAGGGGCCTAGACCAGAGGGCCAGTCGAGGCCCCCTCCCTGCTCTAGGATCCTTCAAGTCTAGAAGCCTTGCTGCCAAAAATACATACGACCATCGCAAGCTAGCACCCATGCTCCTTTCTTCAGCAGAACCCCTGCCTCCCACCATTTCTAACAGCTTTGGTTTACTGAGTGTTTCATGCAGGCCAGATACTATGAAGGCCATGTACAGCCTTGTTTAGCCCATTCACCACCCTACAAGATAAAGGATACCATCCCCATTTTACAGATGTGAAAACTGAGATACGAGGTCAGTAGTTTAACTGGACTTCAACCCAGTCTGTGTGATTCATGCTTTTAACCTCGACAGCTTGGAACCTCACCCACAGGTTTTAGGTTCCAAGCCTGCCCTTTCCCAGGGTTTGGGCCCCTATATTATGTTTGACTGGAGCCAACAAGAGTTATGGGTCCAGAGAGACAGCTGTAGCTCCAATAACGATGTCATCTGTCTATGATTCAGCCCACAGGAGACAAGAATCTGCCAAGAAAGTAGCCCCCACATCACAACACAGCCAGGAGTGAGCCAGCTGCAGTCCTGCCCAGGGCTGCTCTTCAGAGCTTTTGGTCAAAGCAGCGTGGCTGGGAGGGAGGAGGTGACTAATCAACTCAGAGGCAGCCCATTTGTCTTATTGTGGGATACCACTGTTTGCTTACATGCAAAGGCATCCTCTCTCTTTGCTGTTTAAGGATTCAGGAGAGGGGTCCAGCAGCAAGCTGCGCATGAGGCAGGCCTGGGCGTAGTAGCCTGGTTTCTGCACTGACTCAGGCTGTCCTTTAACCCCACCTCACGCCTCTAAGAGATGACAGATGCAGACCATGAGGGAAATGCCAGGTGAGATAGAGATCATGAGAAAGGTCCCAGAGTTAGGGAGAACCATGACAGAGAGACAGCAAGCCCAGAACAGATCAAGACAGAGTTACAGATCATGAGAGTCATGGAGATCTAGACAGACAAATAAAATTAGAAGCAGAGACCCTGAGACATAGAACCTAACCAATGAACAAATATTGATGGATCCCCGTTATGTGGCAGGCCCAGTCCCAGGCACTGAGGAGACAGAACATCAGACATAGGTCCTTCTGTCTAGTAGAGCAACGACCAGGGTCGGAGAGGCACACAGTGTGCCAGCACCCCCAAAAATGACCATTCAGGTGACAACATGAAAATAAAATGGGGCAAGGGGATAGAAAAACTGAGACCAGGGAGACAGAGCTAACAGAAAAGAGGCAGAAAATGTCCTACGGACCATGAGTAG
>PVJC01020871.1:0-28763 GCA_004026665.1 Murina feae
CCATCTTGGCTGGGTTAATTTGCATACAGCCGCTCTGATAGGCTGGTAGGTGTGGCTTAGGCGTCCTGGAGAAATGGTCAATTTCAATATTATGCTTTTATTAGAGTAGATGGGAGATGTCGACGTAACCACAAAACGACAAGTCTGACATAACCTGAGGACTTTCTGTATGTCCAGAGACTTAGGCCTGAAGTCTGTGTATCTGTATTCAAGTAATTTTTACACCAAATACTTCTTGACTATACGATAAGGAACTTGTTAAACATACTGTGAGCTGTGGGGGGAAGTTCAACATGCTTTAAGATAAAAATGTTAACATTATCTCTGCTGCTTCCAGAATGACACAGGCAAATATGCTGAAAAGGATGTTGGTGACTTGTCTGATGTCAATTTAACACAGCCATTGAGGGTGTACAATTCCCATTTCATCCTCTCGGGGACAGACAAGACTCCTCCCACCCCCATTTGCTAGCTGTTTTTAATCTTGCAGTCTATCTCCAGTCCATGGTTAGAAATCAGTTTTTATAGAGAGCTGCGTGTGCAGTTGGCGACCAGAATTGGAAGCGCTTCTGTCTGCCACAGCAGAAATGCAGAGGCAGATGTGGTGCTTTGATGAAGGTTGGATTCAGAAAACTGGGGGTTGCAGGTTTCACTCTTCATGGATTATGGTGCCTTGGAAAAAAAAGCATTTAACTTCTCAGAGCCCCAGGTTAGTAAACACACAGGGTGCATATCATATGCCAAGTATGGGGCTAGATTTTGAAGGCAACGACACTAATATACAATGGGGTGGCCATTGAAGGGATAATTCTGTCCTCATAGTATTATTGTCAGAATTAAGAGACAGAACAAACAGGAAATATCCAGCACAATGTTTTACCTATGTTAGGATTATTTGTTTGTCTCTTTTTGTATTTGATTGTGAAACAAAACACATTTAGAAAAGTGCAAAAAAAAATTTATGTTCGGCAAAATGAATTATTTAAAAGCAAACACTCATGTAACTGTCACCCAGATACAGAAATAGAATACATATTGCTATTATCCCAGAAATGCCTACTTGCTTCATCCATTCAGAACCTCAACCTCCTACTAAAGGTTTTGTTTTACTTTTCTTTATATGTTTGTATTTGTTTTTGTGTTGTTGTTTTTTTACCACTTAAGTATGCACCCCAAACATTACAGTTTGGTTTATGCTGGTTTTGCAGTTTATATGCAATCTGTTCTCACTGGTTTTTTTCACATGTCACATTATTTTGTAAATTACCCACATTGTCAATGTGAGTTGTTGTTAATTTGTTTCTTTATAATATTCCATTGAATAAATATATCACATTTTCAATTTTAAATCACTCAATTACCGATGAACATTTGGTTTGTTTCCACTATGTGGCTATCATACAAAATGCTGCAATGAAAATTCTTATACATGTCTTTTGTTACATCTAAGCCTGCATCTCTGTAGAGTACATACTTAGAAGAATTGCTGGATCAGAGGACATATGTATCCTCGTTCCTGCTAGATAATGTCTGTTTGCACCAATTTACACTCGGGTAAGAATTGCTTTTGCACCACTCCTTACCACTCTTAGTATTGTCAGACTCTTCATTTTAACTATTCCACTAAGCATGTAGATCTCATTTTAGCTTAAACCTCACATCCCTGATTACTAATAAGATCAAGCACCTCTATCAGCCATTTGGCTTACCTCTTATGTAAAATGCCTGTTTAAAATTTTGATCCTCTTTTTTTTCATATGTTGTCTGTCTTTTTCTAATGCTCTGGATGGGATCACTTGGTTAATATAAGTAATATAAATGTTATGCAGATGACGTCTCCCAGTCTGTCCTTTGTTGTGTAATCTCTTATTAATGGGCAGAAGTTCATAATTTTAATATTAGTCCACCGTGTCAATCTTTTTAATTTAAGTGCTTTTCTTTGTCCCAACAATATTTTCTGAAAAGAGCTTTTCCCTCTCTGCACTCCGGTGCTACTTCTGTGATAAACTGAGAGTCCATATATATGTAGGTCTGTTTGTGCTCTCTTTCTGATTCCATTGATCTAATGCCTATCATTGCAACAATCCATACATTTCCTATATCCTTACTAATTTTTATCTACTTATTTATTCAGTTAATTGGAAAATGTATGTTACAATTTCTCAATGCCATTGTGGATTTGTCCATTTGTAACTTCATCAATTTTTGCTTTATATGTTTTGAGTCTAAATTATTAGATACATACAAATTTTCATTTGTTTTAATTTCCTGTGAATTCAACTTTTTACCGTAATTAAATGTCCTTCTTTATTTTTAGTAATTGAAATGTAAACTTTTGTTTTTATATCTTCCATGTCCTTATTTCCTAAATGTGTTTCTTGTAAACAGTAACTAGTTGTAATTGACTTTTAATTGGATCATTTAGTTCACTTGCATTTATTATGATTGTGGATTCATTAGTTTATACCATTGTCAATCTATTGCCTCTCTGCCCCAAATTCACCCTTCACTGCTGTGCTTGTGATATTGGGACATTGCTTCCTTGACAGCTTGCATGATGTTAAGCTTCATCAGTAGAGGCCACCAGAGACACAAAGAAGAAGGACGCAAAAGACAAAGCTTGTAGCATCCCTCCCTGGACAGCTCCACGGAGAGGGAGGCTCCCCAGTGAGTTCGTTTTGGAGCACCTCACTGGATTCTCTCAGGTTTAACCATTCCCTTCTCTATGTCGTTTCTAGTGCTGAACTTCTCACACTGCATTCTAATTCATCTGGGTGTCACACTGTCTCCACCACTTGGATAATACTTCCTTAAGAATAGGGCTTACGTGTTTGTTATCTCTATTCCTCAGTGCTTAGCACTGTCCTGGACAACAACAATAGTTTCTGCCTCATTATATGTGAGAGATTGTCTATTGTGTTGGTCAACGTTTGTTGTTAAAATAGTAAATTATTATTCCCATTTTCAGGAGGAGTAACTGAGGACCACAAAAGGAAAATAACTTGCTGGAGGTCACATAAGTAGGAAATGGCATGGTCAAATTTAAACATAGACAGGTCTCTTTCCTCTATTCCGTGCTCACTCAGACACAAGGATGGATCATGCCAAGGAACCTGGTGTTATTTTGTTGCTTACAAATCCTCTGTTGGAGTTGAATTCAATAGTAGGAAATAAGCACTATGTGCCAGTATATTTACACTCGAGGCCCGTTGCACGAAGTTCATACCCGGGTGTGGTCCCTGGGCCTGGCCGGTGATCAGGGCCAATCAGGGTCTTCTCACTGCTGGCTGGGACCTTCTTTCCAGCAGTGGGCCAGGGCCTTCCTTCCCATGGTCCCTCCCCCCGGCCAGCCCTGCCTTCTTGCCGGCCGCCAGCTGCCAGCCGGGACCTGCCAGATGAGGGGAGGGACCACAGGAGGTTGGCCGGCCATGGGAGGTTGGCTGTGGCAGTGCACTTACCACCAGGGGGGCAGCTCCTGCATTGAGTGTCTGCCCCCAGGTGGTCAGTGCGTGTCATAATGACCAGTTTTCCAGCATTCCAGTCACTTAGGCTTTTATATATAGAGGTATACTTGGTGATATGATGGGCATTATTATCACCACATTATAGAGAATGACTCTGAAGCCCAGATATGTGAAGTGCAACTTCTCAAGTCATACAGTTTCAAAATGCAGAGAAAAATTCAAACCCAGTTACAAGCAACTCTGGAGTCTACACTTTTGATCATTAATATATTGACTATTCAGGTACCTAAAAAATGTAAAGAAATAATGATATAACAAAGACCCATGTACCTATTACTCAGCTCATAAAAATTACCCCGTGTACTGATCACATTCTCCTGCAGTTGGTGGCTATTACTCTCATGCATATCTTTAATATATATATATATATATATATATATATATATATATATATATATATATATACTAGAGGCCCAGTGCACAAAAATTTGTGCACTTGGCAGGGGACGGGGGGGTCCCTCCGCATGGCCTGTGCCCTCTCGCAGTCTGGGACCCCTCGAGGGGTGTCCATCTGCTGGCGTACCTGGCCAACCTGGGTGAGGGACAGAGGGCCATTTCAGGCTGCCCACAGCCCGGTCAAGGTTTGGGTCCCTACTGGGGTGCCTTGCTGGAAGCAGGTATCTGGGATTTATTTAACTTTTATAATTGAAACTTTGTTGCCTTGTTCCCCTGCTTGAATCCTGGGTTACCCCTGGCAACCCAAGGTCCCAGCTCCACAGGTATCTGGGGTTTGTTTATCTTCTATAATTGAAACTTTGTAGCCTTGAGTAGAACTCAGGGCCCGCAGGGCGCTGGCTTCCTCCATTGCCTGGGGCAACTTCAGCTCCGTGGCTGCTGCCATCTTAGTTGAGTTAATTTACATATTTGCTCTTGATTGGTTGGTGGGCATGGCTTGTGGGCAGGGCTTGTGGTGTAACGGAGTGAGGGTCAATTTGCATATTACTCTTTTATTAGAATATATATATATATATATATATATATATATATATTAGAATACTGCACAATATACAGTATATTTTTCATGGAGTCATGCTTATATAAGTACTAGGGGCCTGGTGCACAAAAATTTGTGCACTGGGGCAGTGCAGGGGGGTGTTTCCTCAGCCAGGCTTGTGCTCTCTCACAGTTTGGGACCCCTCTGGGGATGTCCACCTGCTGGTGTGCCTGGCCAGCCTGGGTGAGGGGCCAATGTCTGTTTGCAGGCTGGTCAAGCTCCCCAGTGGAGACCCTCACCCCAGGGGGTGTGGCAAGCCTGGATGAGGGGCTAAGGGCAGTTTTCAGGCCGGCCACAGCTCCCACTGACCCTCTGGGCCATCTGCCTGGGAAGCGATGGGGTGGCGCTGGCCACCCCATAGGCTTCCCAGGAGGGGGCATGGGGTTCCCCAGCTGGTCCCGTCCCCCCACCCCCCAGGCTTCTCCGCCTGGGAAGCCCATCAGGTGGCACTGGCCACCCCATAGGCTTCCCAGGAGGGGGCCTCGGGTCCCGCCGGATGGTCCCTGCTTCCCCTGAAAGGCTTCTCCGCCTGGGAAGGCATCGGCTGGCTCAGGGCGCCAGATGCCTTCCCAAGACCCAGGCTCCCAAGATGGCGGAGCCCGGGGCTGCGGCCTCCACCATCTTGGCTATGCTAATTTGCATACAGTCACTCTGATTGGCTGGTGGGTGTGGCTTAGGCCGTCCCGAAGAAACGGTTAATTTTACGCTTTTATTAGTTAAGATTATTCTTCAGCAAATATTTGAGTATCTACTCTGGGCCAATTACTCTTTTAAGTACAGAAGAAATAGTAGTGACATAATAAAACTCTCGCTGTCATAAAATTTGATTCTGGACTAGGGAGACAGACACTAAAGCATAAACTAAGTAATATATATCTGGTAGTACATGGTAAGGGCTAAAGAGCGATGGGGATGTGGAAAAAGATGAAGTCCTCTTTTATGAAGAGATATCTGAGCAGATATCTACCAGTAAAAGAGTGATGTCTTACATTAAAACAACAACAACAACAACACACTTGCCACTGTGGAGACCAGGTGGCAGTGCCTACTCTGTTGCTAAATGTTCAGATGAGAGATAACGGTGGCCTGCTTTGTTGAGGATGTACTAAGTGGTCAGATTTTGCTTGTATTTTGAAGGTAACATTTATATTTATAAGGTAAATGGTCTATAACTTTCTTTTCTTGACTTTTCCCTATACTTTCAGAATCAGATTCATTAGTCTCATAACATGACCTTGGCAGCTTTTCTTCCACCTTTGGGACAACTTGCATCAAATAGGAACTAACATTTCCATGAAAAATTGGTAGAACTCACTGTAAAGCCAGTCAGGCCTAGGATTTTAAGATAGTAAATATTTTCTTCAAATTCCCACTTTTTAATTTTAATATCTTATTTTCCTTAGAATTATGCCACTTCATCTAAGTTTTTAAATTTCTTAGCATACACGTGGTTATATTGTTGTATCTGCATTTTTATCCCTTTTTATTCCATATTTTATTTATTTTTATGCTCATATTTATTAGTCTTGCATGAATATCTTATTAAAATTTTTGAAGAACAAGGTCTGGGTTTTTTTAATGATTAATTTTATTATCATTGTCATCTTTGCCTATTTTAGAGTCTCATGTATCTGAGAAGATAAGAAGTATTTCTCTACTTTTTGTTTTTCTAGGTGTTCTCTACTGATCTCCCCACACCAACCTTTAACATTGAATCTTAGCACACACATTCTCATGGTTCAAAAGTCCAACAGTACAAAACATTTTACAGTGGGAACCTGACCTCTCATATTTGTCCCCATATATTCGATTCTTACTGTGGTTCTGTTATACTCTTCTTAGTTTCACATGTGCTATTCCAAAGTTTCTTTATGCCTATACCAGTGTGTGTATGTGCGTGTGTGTATATATCCTATATAACAAAAAGGTTAATACTCAAATTGTTCCTATGGGCGGGAGTTTGACCAACCAGGAGTTAGACATGTGCTGACCACCAGGGAGCAGCATGGAACATGGCGAGTGTCTGCAATGCAGTGCTGGCAGCGGGTGGCAGTGGTGATGCTGCTGGCCCTGATGGGCCCCAATTAGAGCAGGACTGCAACAGGATGGTGGAGCAGGTGAGCAGGCAGTGCCAGGGTAAGGTGGGTGGGAAGGGAATCCCTGGCCGGTGGTGGCAGCAGGCAGCTGGGAGAAGGCAGACTCCAGACGGCAGCTGGCAGCCATTAGGGACCCTACCCATGCAAGAATTTTGTGCATTGGGCCTCTAGTATATCTATGGTCTAATTTTCCTACTTTTCAATGAGGAATGGGGAGACAGACAATAATGGTTGCAGATTATAAATGCTCATCTGTACTTTTATATTTATTTATTTATTTATTTTTAATTGTGTTTCTTTTTATTGTTGAGTTTAAGAGTTCTTTGTTTTTTTAAATCCTCACCTAAGTATATTTTTCCATTGCTTTTTAAAGTGGAAGAGAGGGAGGGAGGAAAGAAGGGAGAGAGAGAGAGAGAGAGAGAGAGAGAGAGAGAGAGAGAGAGAGAGAGAGAGAGAGAGAAATGTGAGAGAGACACATCAATTATTTGCCTCCCACATGAGCCCTGACCGGGGCTGGAGCTTGAGTCTGCAACCAAAGTACGGGCTCTTCACTGGAATTGGACCTGGGACCCTTCAGTCCATGAGCAATGCTCTACCCACTGAGCCAAACCAGCTAGGACTATAACCTTTCGTTTTGATTTAGTAATATAATTTATAGGTTTCCACAACAGCACATTAAATTCTTTCTAATTTTTAACTGCTGTGCAATATTATATATATCTTGTTTAATCATTTTCCTATTGATAGCCTTCTGGGTCGTTTCTCATCTTTTGTTGTTATATATATTGTTTGTAACAGATACCACTTGGGCCTTTTCAGCCTCACCAGGGTCCTTCGTCACTATTTGCCCCTACCTGCTCCTATAATGACCTGTCCAGCAGGAGCTACGGCTCATGCCAACCAAACAGTTCTTGCTCCTTGCCCAAGATCGGGGCTTCCACCTCCTGACTTAGGGCTCCCCTGTTGCAACTGAGGCATAAATGCCTTAGGACAGGCTTAGCACCAGAATTGCAGGAAAGTGAATCCTAAAGAGAATCACAGAGAGAATCTTAGAACAAAGGGAGATGGGAGACAGCAAAAACAAAACAAAACAAAACAAAAAGCCCCACCCTTTCTCCTTCTCTCTATCCCACGGACTGTCCTGAAACACAGTAGCTCATAGACGCTTAGGATCTTACAAGATGAAGCCATGACTCTGTTGGAAACCAGGTGGAAGCCTGCTCAGTAATATGCCTTGTGCTGCCTTTCCCTGCTTCCTCGACTCGGTCCTCTTTTCTTTCTCTTCTGGGCTTGCCTTCTTGGGTAAAGTAGCAAGATGCAAGTGTTTGCCTCAGGCTCTGTGCTCTAGAGCACACAGGCTAAAACTGCTGGAACCAGAAATAACCCTTGAAAGCAGACCCTTCAGGAAAGGATTCGGAACTGTGTTTCTCCCGAGTCTGATGGCAATAGGGGCCCTATTGCTGGTGGTAAGTGTAGATGGTAATAACTCCTGCTTGCAGTAGCGACAGAATCACTAAAGCTCTCATCTAAGGTTAATTGGGATGAAGTGGTGGGGGCGGGGGGGAGAGAAAGGCGGGGACTGAGGCTCTCGCATGGGCTGTGGCTGTAGCACATCTCATGTCTCCGGATATGAGGACAATTATAAGCATAAGGATTACGGAAGAGACTGGGCCCTGTTCATGGCATTGGTCACCCAAATAATGAGTTACTTGAGTCAATTGCCACTGTGGTAGTCTGAGGGCCCTGCTAGTTATTAAGCTGTGGCTTTTCAGCTCCAACCCCACTTTCTGTATTTTGCTTTGTGTTACTTTATGAACAGCTGGCCTAGCAGCTGTTAGCTCCCTGTTAGGTTTTTTCCAAGAAAGAACGCTAGAGGGAGACTGGGAGCCTGGAGAGGAGAAGTAATCAGCCAGCACCTTTGGGCTTTGTGTTAAGTGCCTGCCATCATCCCCCCTTCAGAAACACTGTCCTCCAGGCCCCATCCTCAGAGGCCAGTATCTTAGAGGCTCTTCAAGCTTCTAAGTTTTAATAAACACTTGTTCCCCAGCTCTTGGAATGACAGTATTATTTCTGTGTTATCTCAATGTCTTCCTTTTGCCTTTTCAGTCTTGCAGTATCTATTTAACTAATTCTTTATGATGCACTGTCTCTAATCCACAACTGTTTTGAGTCAAATAAATGGAAAGGATTATCCTTTCCAGAGATTATGAATGTAATGTGCTATCTTTCACATCTGGAAGTAGTTCTAATCGTTTCCTTGGCTGATTGATAGAACTTGGGTTCAATGGTGACATGTATTTATTAAGCAGGAGAAGCAGAAATTTCCCCAATAATGTGGAGGAAGGGAGTTAAAGGTTTCAGAGGATAGGTATGGTGGAGTGGATTTATTATAAGAGACATGTACACGGAACCCTCACCCTCATGACATCATCCTGGATGCCTCAGAGTACCCTTCCTTCACTAGGTCATTAAGCAACACATTGGTGAGACAGCCATTAGTAGTAAAGCTCAGTAGTCCTTCTCCCAAGTCTGATGGCAATAGGGGCCCTATTGCTGATGGTAAGTGTAGGTGGTAAGCCAGGCAGGATGATGTGAGAATCTGCCATTGCCATGGGTCCCCTGATTTCAATTGGATGCTAGGATCCCAATAAAGCTGAGCTAAGTAGAAATACTGACCTCTGAGAGACATAAGCATCACAGATGAAGAGAGAATCAGAATGTTTGGCCATCAGCTACATAAATGATATACATTCTAACCAAGTGTTTCTTGATCTTTATAACATGAAAAAAAACCACCAAACCCCAGATCACATATCCAGAAAACTGACTTGAGTCACCACAGTGGAGAGTCAGTGTCCCTCACCCAGCTGCCGACCTGTTCACAAGCTCCACAGGCTTTGATTGAAGAGGAGGGCGGGTCCCTTGAGAAAGCACCCTGCCACTGGGCTACAATATGTGCTGTAAAGCTTCCTCTACGCTTTCCTCAAAGAGATGGCAGGCATTTACCATCATGACTGTGCAGTATGGGAAAGGAAATACTCTGACCTTGACCAATAAGCTCCTAGAGTAGTTTGGAAGAACATGCTCAATTCTTGCAGCCACAAGGAAGATGGTGATGAAAATTAGGTCCTGGATCTGATTTAAGGATGGCAGTGCTGCAAAGGACTGACTGTGCAAACTGAATAGATTTCCTATGTAAAATACAGGATCTTGATAGAAAACGAATAGGGTCCTGAGATCTGGAATTAGGGCATTTAGGTAGGTGAGCCTGAGAGTTCTCTAACACTCAAATTCTTCTAGTCTCTCTAAACTGGCAAAAGCTGACCCTTCCACTTGCTAGGTACCATAGTCTGGTACCTGGAGACTATGCAATGGCCTCAGTTATAGCAGGTGTCTCATAAAATGTTGCCAATTATTAGCACGACCCTCCCCCTTCCCCCGCCTCCAACCAATGTGCCCTAGGGCCAGATTTCAGGGTAAGTCGAATGAGAAAGTAGTCTGCTCCAGGAAGAAGTAACTTGCATTTGTTGAGGGAATTGAATCATGTGGATCACATGTACAGGCATAAACCATGGGCACATGTGAGGGACCAGATCTTTAGAACATGGGACTGGGCGGGAGTGTAAAGTATAAGACTAGATTGGGGATAATTCATGGCTATGGAGGCTTTCTTCTATGACTTGGGGCTCAATATTTTGAGAAAGATACCTGGCATAGTTTTTTGTGAAGTCTGGATACAGCAATACCTATATTAAATTAAATGGAGATGCCAGAATCTCCTTGGCATGAGATTGGGAAAGTTCAGAGGACTCAAGGACATGGGAATGCTAGAATGAACTTACTGTATAAAATCTAAGGACCCACCAGCTAAAGGGTGCTTTTCGAAAGGCAACAAAATGTACCTGTGAAGGAATCACTAACATCTTTGAGAAGTTTAACGGTTGTTGTCTTGTATAGGCTGGAGCTGAAGGTGTGAGATGCAGCATTGAAGTGTGCTCCTTGGAGTTCAGGAAGATGAGGAATTAAGACTTGGCAGAAGGCAGGTGGCAGCACTAAATCATCAGAGGCAAGATGGATCTAATTACCATAAGAGCAAGGTCAATGCATGACATAGTTTGCCTGGGACAGTTTTTGCCAGTTGTCCTAGTATAATTATCAATAGTGCCAGATTTCACTCTCAACAGTGCCCTGGTTTTGACAATAAATCTTTGGTCACCTAGTAATGGACAGAAACAGTGGGATGATAAACCGGATGCCTTGACCCATAGGGACCTAGGGTGATGGCTAATAGGTCATCATGTTTCTAGAGTCAAATTAGACAGTGGACTAGGGTTTAACCTGATTAGTAGAAAAACAATAATTTTTAAAATGGAATTAAAAAAAAAGAGAGGTGGTAAGTAGTGGGCCAATGTCAGCTATTATTCAGAAGAAATTGCAATTTCTCATTCTCCCCAAACCTAAGCCATTTTACAGACTCAGAGCCAACTGATTGAAGCAGAGGGTGTTTGCCATTGAGGACGTACCCTGCAAATGTCATCATCCTGGTTTGTAAGTATTTTCCAAACCTTCCCCAAAGAGAACTGTGATTTTTTTTCCGGGCTAACTGTCCACTGGAGGAAAGAGAATATTCAGACTTTTTGAGAGCCAGTAACAAAGTGAAATTTATGCAGGCTAGTTGATATAGAGAATCCTGGCCCAAGCCCATTTTACAGTGGGTCCAGTGAGACCACAGATCCAGCTTGTGGTAAATTTCCTGGTCCTGATGTGTAATTGGAAAAAATATTCTTGGCTCAAGCAGAACTTTTACATTTGACCAAAGACTTGTGAAGTGAGAACCATAATGTCAGTAAGAGCCAAGTGCAAGTCCCTGAAACTGCCACTTACCCATGGCAAAGACAGTACGTCAGAAGCAGTAGTGTCCAAGAGGAATTTCAGAAATTAGTGCCACTCTGTAAGACTCAGAGGATGCAAGCATGGTGCTCCCTATCAGGTCAAGGCTGTTCTTGGCTGGAGAAAAACATATGGATTGTGAAGGGTAATACTGGAATACCTTAAATCTGAACAGATGGTAGCCCCGACTAGCAGCTGACAGGCCAAATATGGTAGCTTTATTGCAGCAGATGGACACAGTCAGGGGTATTCAGTAGCCAACTATTGATGTGGTAACTGTGTTTTGCTCAGTCTTAATCAATAGAAAGGATCAAAAGCAGTTTGCTTTTGCATGGCAAGGACAAACTTACTGTCTTGACCCAGACCTATGTCACCTTTCTTGCTCTCTGTTATAATGCGTCTGCATACTCTTAGTCATCTTGATATTTCATGAACCATCACTGGTCCATTAGATTCATGACAACATGCTAATTGAATCTTGTGAGTAAGTAGCGGTAAGTACCCTAAATGATTCCATAGTACTAGAAAGTGGAAGACAGCTCTGTGGTGAGACAGGAGCTTGCCATATTAGTAAAGTTTCTGGGCTGGGATATCCCCTTCTAAGACGAAGAATATGTTGTTGCACCTCATACTTCTGGCCACAAGAAAAACAAGCACTTCGTTTGATGGGCCTTTGGACTTTGGAGGAACATACTGTGATGCAGAATATTGCTTTGACCCATTTATTGGATGACTTGGAAGGCTTCCGTTTTCTAAGAGACCTGTGACAAGAGAAGATGCAAGCTTCTGTGCCCCTTAGGCCAATGAACCAGTCATCTGTTTTGAGTACACAAATCTTTTACATCTCTTTTTTACAGATTTATTCCTATGTATGTCATATTTTTGATGTTATTTAAAGTGGTGTTTTTATTTCAATTGCTGCTTATATACTGCTGTTATATAGAAATATAATTTATTTTCAGATATTATTTTATACCAGTCAAACTTGAGAAACTCACTCAGTTGATTTGATGCCAGATATTGAATCTTTACCTCATTAGATGTATATGTTTGTGTTGCTATAAATATTTTTGAGATTTGTTATGGGATCCAGTGAACTTAGGTACAAGAATACAAACAATTTGATCCTTTTATGATTTGTTTCACAGGTTCAGAGTGGTGCTCAATGGGATTGTTAATTACCGGGGCAACTTGGTGAAGTTATAACGCAGTATCCTGTGAAGTATTTTTTTTCCAGTCTGCCTGGTGGGAGCAAACACTATTGCCGGCCCCTTGTGAGTGCCAGGCACTATCCTCTAATGCTTTTTGTTTGTTTTTATTCCTAAACTTGGGTGATTTCTTCACATTGATGAACTGATGAGTACTTTGTCAAATAGTTGAGGGGGATTCTGCAGATGTCAGAGTTCTTTCTCTATGAAGATCTCTCGTGTTTGGTGCTCTGGTCTGCAAACTCTAGCTCTTTATCTACTCAGACTCTCAGTTCCTGCTTGAACCCAGCATATCCACTAGTTAACAAAGAAGTTAACTGCCTTTTATATGATAAGAATTCCACACTCAAGTTGCTATGGTGGCTCCTCAGAATCATCAAGAACCAGGCCATTTGCAGGTTTCTGGCCAGTCATTAAAAATGTGCACGTTTCCTTTGTGGCCCCAAATGGCTGCAAGTGCTCCAGGCATTGCATTTGCAGTCTAAGCAGTAGGATGGGGGGGGGGGGGGGGAAGCAAGAATCTAAGGAGCATCTCAGAGGTTCAGCACATTGCTGTCTACAACTATACCGGCAGCACCCAGTCAAATATGCCACCCAGATGTCCCGGGAGACTGAGAACTGTGCCTTTTATCTAGGTGTGTCTTTATTTCGTGTTCCATTACTGAGAACAGAAGGGAATTTGGACGTCGAGGAAGGCACTTAGCAGATGCCACCGCTTTAGAGAATATAAAAACTCTTGTTACAAAACACTTAGACATTTCAGATAAAATATAATAAATGTACTCTTAAAATTTATTTCTGAGACTTCCATTTCCATCCAAGATGGAGTGACAGGAACCCGACTTAGCCTTCTACCCAAAACAACCAAAAAAATAAAACAGGCCCTGGCCGGTTTGGCTTAGTGGTGAGAGCTTCAGCCAGTGACTGAAGGGTCACAGGTTCGATTCCTGTCAGGGTGCCTGTGGGAGGCAGGCAATTGATGTGTCTCTCTCACATTGATGTTTCTCTCTCTCCCTTCCTTCCAGTTTCTCTTAAAATCAATGGAAAAATATCCTCAGGTGAGGATTAAATCCTTCCCCCAAATAAAATTTTAAAAATAATAAAAAATAATAAAACAGACAAAATATATGAACCAATGGTTTTCATGGACATTAAGCAACAGAGAACAGCAATCCCCAAGAGAGAGAATAACAGTGAGGTGAACTCTATGGTCGCTTCATCTTACCACCCTGAGTTTCCAGTTCATAGCACCAGGAGGGGACCCGGGGCATTATAGCAACTTGAGTTTTTTTGGCAACTTTCATTTAGAAGTTTTATGTTTATATGCTGAGTTCTATCTCACTTACCTAGTTTGCCAAATTGCCAGGAACTTAAACTGACACCTAGAGACAAAACCTGCTACAAAGAAAATTTTGAGGTAGGGGAAATTTACTTGTGGTAATTAAGGCTCACAATTTGGTAGACACTTCTCTACTTTCTCTACTTTCCTATCATCTTATAATAGTATGCTTAGTGCTTTTATATTCTTGATCTACTCATTATGAAAATTTGTGCTCAAGGAAAGAGCCCAAATTCATTTACTAGGGTTATTTTCGTGTAAATAAAGACCAGTGCTTTCACCTAAAGAAGTTAAGTTCTAACAGTGTTTTTTTTTTTTTTTTTTTTTTTTTTCCAGTAAGTACAAAGACCTTTTAAAAATTATCAAGTTTTTGTTGGGGGGTTACGTTTTGAAATTCTATCTTTATAGAAGCCTGCACTTAAATGGGAACATGGATAGACTGATTCAGTTAATGAGTATATATATTTTTTTACATGGGCATTAGACAGGCAATATGCAAATATATGGTTCATCACCATGCATCCCTCTTGAATTTAGAGTGAGAGAGTAATATCTGGGGGAAAGCTCCAATTTTCCTCAAGCTCTTCTCTGAAACTATGTAATTTTGGCATATAATGACCATAGAGTTTCTCCTTCTCTCCAGTCTGTTCTGGGAAGCTGATATGTTGCAGGAAACCATGTCCATTTGAACTATTTACAGGTAACGAACCACCGCAGGTAGAGAAACAGATATTACCTAGTATGTCTCTCATTTACAAGCCCCTCAGTTCTTTTATTTATCCAACTTCTCAACACCACTTCTACATTTTCATTTTGAATACAGTTCTCTGAGTTTATGAGCTGGAGAGAAAAGATCTGTGAAGTACGAATGTTATTTTTATCAACTTTTTTTTTCTGTGTTCTAACAGCAATTGTTTACTACACGCTAGAAAAAAAGTACAGGGATGATAAGATAATTTCTTTCTTTCCTTGCGGGTTTCATATAAGGCTATAATTTTGTGGAGTTGGCAGAGACTCCCTGAGAATTTCTTAGCCCTGGGGATGTATGTATTCTTGGACCCAGTAAACAAACCCATTCATAACTCATATGTACACAATTTAGTAGGACTGCCAAGGAATGCTTGCCTAAATTTATGTGTACAAATGACACAATTTCTTAAAGAAGGAAAATGCACTTTGAATTTTATGTTCTCATTTGCTTGCTAACTGGGAACAACATGTAAAATGGAACTATTGAAGAATTGTAATGTAGATTACAAAGTAAATTGTCATAAAATATTGTTAATCAATGTGTACTCTTAATTCACTTATAAAACATATGTTTGTCAAGAACATGTGCTCTTTTTTTCTGCCCAGAATACTCTTCTTCTCCAATATTTTTGCATAACTCATTTATTCTCATCCTTCCGTTATCAGTCTAAAACCCACCTTAGAAAGAACGTCCCTTGCCATCCTCTCAAGTAGCCTCTTTATACAGTGACTCTGTCTCCTTGCCTGTTTTATTTCCATTATAAGATTCATCACAGTCTGTAATGATTTTGTTTATTTACATTTTTACTTATTTAATATCTGTCCTCCTCAAAACAATTGAACTTTATAAGGTTAGAATTATTTATTCATTTATCCTCACTGAGGATATTTCTTTCCATCGATTTTTTTTTTGAGAGTGTGGAAGGGAGAGGGGAGAGAGAGAGTGAAAGAAAGAAACATCAATGTGAGAGAGACACATCAATTGTTTGCCTCCTGCACATACCCCTACATGCCCTTAACTGGGAATCAAACCTGCAACCTGTCTGTCCTTGGGCTACTTTTATTTTTTTAATCCTCACTGAAAGGTATGGTTTTATTACTGTTTTTTAGAGAGTGGGGAGAGAGAGAAGAGAGAGGTGAAAGAGAAACCTCAATTGGTTGCCTCCATTATACACCCTAATCAGGGATCAAACTTATCACCTAGGTATGTGCCCTGACCAGTAACACCAGGGCACAACAACTCTTTTTGTGTGATTATCATTCCCATTTTACAAATTAAGAAAGCAGGCTACAAAGAGTTTAACTAATTTGGTTCAAGGTTACACAGCCAGTAAGTATACCATTTCCCATCCCCACTAAGAATATGTGAGAGTTCTAGTTTTTCTACATCCTTGCCAACACTGGATATAGTTATCCTTTTTAACTATCAGCATCAAATTGTCATTTTAATTTATAGGAGCATCTCATTGTCAATATGATGTGAAAGGCAATGATTTGGACAGACTGTAGAACTGTCATTCACATTGCATTTCATTGTCAAAGAGCAGCAGAGCAGAAGAAGACAGAGCAAAAGACTTGTCAAGAGTAGACTTGAGTTTGAATTTTGTCTCTGCATTGGTTCTCTTCAGGTTGCTCACATTTAAAAAGGGTAACAATGCTTATCTCACAGGGTAATTAGGAGATTTCAGTGAGTTTTACATAAGAAAGTATGCAGCACAACATTGGTGCCAAAGTTGTTGTTTTTTTTAAACCTATTTTAAGTTTAATGTTGTTTTTCTCTGTTAGACTAAAAAGTGCACACAATTTCTTGTCCTTTCAAGTCTCCCTTATCCCCACTGAATTGTTCTCCATCTTCTACTTTTTGGCATCTTCCCCACCCTAAAGTAATATTGGTTAACACCAGCTTGAGCAGACAGCACACATGGCAGAAAGGAATACTCTAAAAGCAGTCACCGGTTTTGTGTGCATCAAACTTGCAAATAGTTTAAGTGTTTTGTGTAAATATTGTGCAAGATGCTGTAAGGCATTTTTGTTATTTTGATAAAGGATCACCCCAAGGTGTTGTGATAATAGTTCCAGTGATGTTAGGTATAGTGAATGGAAAAGAGGTCAAATGCCAAGTAGTTAAAACAATGGCCTCTGAAAGCAGAGTCTGTGTGGAAGTCTAGCCCCACTTAATAGCTATGGGACTTTAGTCAAGCTATTCAGTTTCTCTATATTTTGGTTTTCTCATCAATTAACGGGGACTTTACTTACTCTTAACCCTTTGGATTTTTTATGAGAATTAATTGTGGTTTACAATAAGTGCTCAATAAGAGTTAACTTTTGCAGCTCTAAAACTTGTAAAACAAAACCTTTAAATTTATGCCCATCTTTTAAAAGTTGTCTTGTTACTTAATAGCATCACAATATTTCTAACTACACCAATTATATTGCTCTCATTGCTAATATTCTCTGCTTCATTCCTCCTCCTCCCCACAATGCCTCAGTTTTGCTTGAGTTTATTCTACAATTTGTCCCTGGAGTTTATAACCTTTAGGTTTTGAAGCAGCCAGTTTTGCCTGCATATTAGAAATAAAACAAATATAAGGCTTGATATTGTCTTATATCAAGCAAGGTAATGATATTTGGATTGTACAGTACACACTCTACATTCCTCTTCTCTATCTCCCCAAAGGTATTATATAATCTTAACCTTCCTTTAACAATTTTTTCTTTCTTATTTCAGCTTTGCATTTCTCTGTGAATCCTAAACCTTTGTTGGTCTAGGTACTACTTGATTTTTCCCAGTGGTTTGACGATGTCACTTCGGAATAAAAAAGCAAACAGCTTTCAGTACTCTGATAGTGTATCAAATTATTAAAGTACACACACACACACACACACACACACAAATGAATATAGATAAGAGAAAAGAAACAGGAATGACAGCAGTATTTCCAAGGCTTAAAAACTCTAGTTTACAAGAGTGCAGAAAGTTGACTTGACTGTTTTAGTGCCCACCTGGATATTCTTGATAAATAATTCACAATTAATTTGCTTGTTTGAAAGATTAAAAATGAATTTGAAGGGCCATTTTCACTCAATCTGCCTGATGTTGATCTAAGCAATAAAGACAATAATGAAAAATCTCTTAAGAGATTACACTCCAAAGGAGGAATTTGGGAGCCGGCATGAGGCCAGTTTTTGTCCAGGACTGTGAAAAGGTTTCTGATGCTGAGCAATAGTGCTGCAACGGTTCCCAATTCCCCTCTTCATGTGCTTGGTGTGGAATTGCTCTCTGCATTTTCAGCCAAAAGATGTGTGCATCTGCCTCTCAAAGATTAAACTGCATCTGTTGACAAGAAGTAGGCATTGGGGAAGCATATTTGTTGTTAAAGGGAGTTTGTTCTTTACACCAGGTGTTAAGGAAATGACAATGACTTAGCATTCTTCTGCTTCACGTTAAGCTATAGAGTAAATTTTTTGCTATACAACATTAATCTCAGGAGATCAGATGGCTTGATTAATAGAGATGGGCATTCAATCAAGAAAAAACCTGCTTTCCTGATCCAGTAACTTACCTAGACCATAATAGTAGTAAAGAATACTTAATCCAAAGCCGTCTACTGACTCCAAAAAATTAATCACAAACTTCTTACTACACATATGTTCCTCAAGGAATATTTCATTCTTATCTTTCTACTCCCAGTGAGGACTCCTATGTAATCTCAATAAAAGAAGACAAATAAAACAAAAGTTAATTAACAGATATTTCAATCAATAATTACTCTTACAAGAGGTGTGCTTTTAAAATAATTAAAATGATATAAACTAATTTGTCTTAACTTTTAAGTTTTCTGCCATTTCTTATTGTATATCACCATGATTTTTTCCTGTATTCTAATTATAGGGAAAAGATAAATACTTGAAGAACTACCTCAAATGTTTAATTGATACTTTTAGAATTTTTGAAAAATATATTTTATTGATTTTTTACAGAGAGGAAGGAGAGGAATAGAGAGTTAGAAACATCGATGAGAGAGAAACATCAATCAGCTGCCTCCTGTACACTCCCTACTGGGGATGTGCCTGCAACCAAGGTACATGCCCTTGACTGGAATCAAATCTGGGACCCTTCAGTCCATAGGCTGGCGCTCCTTCCACTGAGCCAAACCGGTTAGGGCTAATTGTTACTTTTAAATACAAGAATTGAGAAATAATTTAGAAATAATTTGTTAATTGTATATAAACTAGAGGCCCAGTGCACAGATTTGTCACATTGAAATGAAATTAATTAGAAGGTGGCCAGTGGGGCAGGACTGGGTAAGATGGGCCAGACACACTCTGGAGCCAACCTCGTGCAGTCCTTCCTCTGCCAGCTGCACCTGGGGTGGTGCCAGAGCTTGAAGGGCATCTGTGGAGTTAGCAGGGTCCCTCTGGCAGGTGGGGTCCCTCTGGCCTGTGGGGATCAAGCCAAAATTGACAGTCCCTGAGGGGTCCAAAAGTGTGAGAGAGCACTCTGCAAAGTTGCTGTCACTCAGCAGCTCCTGTGTTGAGCATCTGCCCCCTAGTGGTCAGTGCGCATCATAGCTACTTCTCAGAACATCTGCCCCCTGGTGGTCATTGTGCATCATAGCTACGGATCGGATGGTTGGATGATTGAATGGTTGCTTAGGCTTTTATATATATAGACTAGAGGCCCAGTGCACAAAAATTTTGCACTGGAGGGGGGTCCCTCAGCCTGGTCTGTGCCCTTTTGCAGTCTGGGATCCCTCGGGGGATGTCCATCTGCTGGCTTAGACCCACTCCCTGGGTGATCAGGTCTAAGTTAGCAATCAGACATTCCTCTGGCAGCCTGGGAGCTCTCAGGGGATGTCCACTTGCCAGCAGGGAACAAGCCTAAGCTGCAGTTGGACATCCTCAGCCCTGCTGAGGAGATGGGAGAGGCTCCCACCACCACTGCTGTACTGGCAGCCATCAGCATGGCTTGTGGCTGAGCAGAGCTCCCCCTGTGAGAGTGCACTCACCACCAGGGGACAGCTCCTTCATTGAGCGTCTGCCCTCTGCTGGTCAGTGTGTGTCATAGTGACCAGTCACTCTCAGTGGATCTGCTGTCAATGTCAATTTGCATATTACCCTTTTATTATATAGCATAGAGGCCTGGTGCATGGGTGGGAGCCAGCTGGTTTGCCCTGAAAGGTGTCCTGGATCAGGGTAGGGGTCCTGCTGGGGTGCCTGGCCAGCCTGGGTGAGGGGCTGATGGTTGTTTGCAGGCTGGCCACAGCCCCCAGTGACCCAAGGTCCCAGCGAGGCTGGCTGGAAGCAGGTATCTGGGGTTTATTTATCTTCTATAATTGAAACTTTGTTGCCTTGAGCGGAGGCCACAGCCAGCCTAGGCAGGTGGGAAGCTTGGCTTCCTCCATCGCTGGGGCAATCAAGCCTCCTGCTTGCTCCTGCTCTGTGGCTGCCGGCCGCCATCTTGGCTGAGTTAATTCCCATATAGTCACTCTGATTGGCTGGTGGGCGTGGCTTATGTGTACCAGAGTGACACCAATTTGCATGTTTCTCTTTTATTAGATTAGATATTAATTAACAAAATTTAATATTTCATCATTAAAGGAGACTCTACTGTCATCCCATAGCAGGTAAGGAACAAACAAAATTAAGGGTAGGAGATGTCTACATATAAAAATAGAGCCACTTTTAGGCAAATATACTGAAATACTATTTAAATAATTATATTTTAGAATTATTCAGACAAGAAAAACATTACTAATATTTATTTATAACTTACACTAGAGGTTCAGTGCATGAAATTCATGCTCGGGGGGATGTCCCTCAATCCGGCCTAAACCCTCTTCAATCTGGGACCCCTTGGGGGATGTCCAACTGCTGGTTTAGGCCCGTGGGATTGGACCTAAACTGGCAGTCGGACATCCCTCTCACAATCTGGGACCGCTGGCTCCTAACCACTCACCTGCCTGACTGCCTGATTTCCCCTAATTACCTCTGCCTGCTGGCCTAATCACCCCCTAACTGCCCTCCCCTGCAGGCCTGATTGCCCCCTGTCTGCTTGCTCTCCTGTGCTGGCCAGATCTTGCCCCTAACTGCTTGCTCCCCTGCTGGCCTGGTGGCTCCTAATCAACTCTGCCTTGGCCCCCGCCATCATGGCTTTGTCCAGAAGGAAGTCGGAGGTCTGAAAGATGTCCAGTTGATCCAGTCTAATTAGCATATTACCCTTTTATTAGTATAGATAACTAAATGGATAACAAAGAAATCAGGAATGCAAACTCTGAAGAGAATGTGGTTAAAGTTTTAAATGTGAAGAGTGTCTCAGGTAATATCTTTTCTGTTTAATTTTGTTAAAAAGTATCACTGTGGACAGGTGGGAGAACACACTCTGGAACATATTTTTGTTTTTTTGAGAAGAGGAATTGTTCCTTTTACTAGTATTGAATATTTTTTCTTTCACCTTTTAATGTTGTTTACCAAGTTATTTTACTTTTAGGATTTTAGTATTGCTATATTAGTTTCTCTATGATAATATTTATCGAAGTATATATCCTCATCCATTTTGTCCATTTTTTTCTATTTCTGGGTGATGCTTAGAAAAGCACATAGATGGATTTATTTTTTATCAACTATGAGACTATATTTTAGAAGATAAGTTTGATGCTTTATATGTTTTATGATTACTGATATATTTATTCTTGTACCTGCCATGCTACTTTGTGTTTTTATCTATTATACTTTTCTTTGCTTACTTTTTCTTTTCTTTCTCTATCTTCTGTTCAAAATTTTATTCCCCCTTTCTACTCTACTCATTCAGAAATTATGTATTCTGTTTCTTTATTTTTTTCTTTCCTTTTATTTCTGAGCCTTACAATTTTTAACATTCACACACATATTTTTTTTAACAAAGTCAAAGTTCTGAAGAAGACAATAACCTTAGCACACTTCAGTTTTCTTTAAAAATTTCCCCAATTCCCATGTAATTTTTGCCTAAAGTTTTAGAGACATCTTCCTGCTAAACATAAAAATATTATATATTTTTTATTTTTTATTTTTTAAAATTTTAAATATATTTTTAATATATTTTTTTTATTTCTTATTTTTTAAATATATTTTGTTGATTTTTTAGAGAGGAAGGGAGAGGGACAGAGAGTCAGAAACATCGATGAGAGCAAGATGGCGGCATAGGTAAACACCGTAAATGCAGCCGTGCACAACTATTTCAAAATAACCATGAAAAGAAAACACTGACCACCCACACCCACAGGAAGGCTGGCTGAGTGAAAATTCTACAACTAGAAAGAGACTGAGACTCAGAGGAGTGGCGGAAGCAAAGTACAGAGGTACAGAGGCACACGCACGGGGCTCAGGGAAAGGGCTGGCGCTGGAGGATGCAGTTCTTCTTCAAACTGGAGGGAACCACAAGCTCCCGGCGGCTCTGAACTCCAGTTCCAGGTGAGTTTCTGGGGACCCAGACGCACACCCGGCGAAGGGGGACTGACTGGCACCGGGAGGAAATCCAAAGCGGGTTTCTCTCAGTGTTGCTTGCAGCAATTACTGTGGCACACAGAGACTCAGTGTCTCTTAGAGCAGGGCTGAGAAGCAGCCATAGCTAGTTGCTTCGCCCTGCAGACACCATGAGGCCCCGCCCCTCCCAAGCTGTGTCAGAGGCTTTTGCATATAAAAGGCTGAGTAGCCTAAGGCAAAGGCTAAATCAATAGCTCCTTAAAGATACAAGAGACAGCCTCACTCAGTGGCCAGAGTGGGACCATCCTAAATAAAACTCAGTTCCACAAGGAACACACTCAGGGCAGACGCAGTGAGCACAAAAGCCCCACTGAAACAACTCTTGCCCCATAAGGGTGTCTCCAGCACAGAAGTTCTCCCACTGTAGACACAGCTGACTCTCATAACCAAGTGGCTTAGAGGTTAATTCCTCTCAGTGATCACCTAACTCAGAAAGGGAAGCAGCCAAAATGCGGAGATAAAAAAACAGGTCACAAATGACAGAAATGGAGGAAAGAAAATGACATAATATAGAGTTCAAAACCACGGTTATTAGGTTTTTCAGGAATTTTCTAGAGACTGCCGATAAATTTAGTGAGACCCTCAAGCATATAAAAAAGGACCAGCTAGAAATTAAGCATACACTGACTGAAATAAAGAATAATATACAGAGATCCAACAGCAGACAAGAGGATCACAAGAATCAAGTCAAAGATATGAAATATGAAGAAGTAAAACACACCCAGCCATAAAAGCCAAAAGAAAAAAGAATCCAAAAATATGAAGATAGTGTAAGGAGTTTCTGGGACAACTTCAAGCATACCAACATCAGAATTATAGGGGTGCCAGAAGAAGAGAAAGAGCAAGATATTGATAACCCATTTGAAGAAATAATGACAGAAAACTTCCCCCACCTGGTGAAAGAAATAGACTTCCAAGTTCAGAAGTGCAGAGAACCCCCCAAAAAAAGGAACCAAAGGAGGAACACACCAAAACACATCAAAATTAAAATGCCAAGAGCAAAAGACAAGGAGAGAATCTTAAAAGCTGCAACAGAAAAGCAGTTAGTTACCTACAAGGGAGCACCCATACGACTGACAGCTGATTTCTCAACAGAAACTTTGCAGGCCAGAAGGGAGTGGCAAGAAATATTCAAAGTGATGAATAGCAAGAACCTACAGCCAAAATTACTTTACCCAGCAAAGCTATCATTCAGAATTGAAGGTCAAATAAAGAGTTTCATGGACAAGAAAAAGGTAAAAGAGTTCATCACCACCCAACCAGTATTATATGAAATGCTGAAAGGTATCTTTTGAGAAGAGGAAGAAGAAAAAGGAAAGTAAAAATTATGAATAACAAATACATACCTATCAACAAGTGAATCTAAGAATCAAGTGAATAAAAAATCTGATGAACAGAATAAACTGGTGAATAGAATAGAATCAGAGGCATAGAAAGGGAGTGGACTGACAATTTTCAGGGGTTAAAGGTGTTGGGGGTGCGGGAAGAGAATGGACAATAATCATACACCTATGGATGAGGACAGTGGGGGGGCAAGGACAGAGGGTGGGGTGGGAACTGGGAGGAGGGGAGCTATGGGGGAAAAAAGAGGAACAACTGTAATAATTTGAACAATAAAGATAAATTAAAAAAAGAAAAGAAAAAGAAACATCGATGAGAGAGAAGCACAACCATTTCAAACCCACAACAAAAAGAAAAAATGGACACCACCCAGACCCACAGGAAGGTTGGCTGGGTGGAAATTCTGCAACTAGAATGAGACTGAGACTCAGCGGAGGTGCGGAAATGAAGTGCAGAGGCACAGAGGTGCATGCAGAAAGGGCTCGCAGAGAGGGCTGGCAACTGAGGACACAGTTGTCTTTTTCAATCCGGAGGGAGTCAAAAGCTCCCGACAGCTCTGAACTCCAGTTCCAGGCGTGTTTCTGGGGATCCAGACTCATACGGGGAGAAGCTGGACTGTCTGGCACTGGGAGGAACTCCAGAGAGGCTTTCTCTTGACAGTGCGGCGGGACACTGAGACCCGATGCCTCTTAGGGCAGGGCTGAGAATCAGCCATAGCTGTTTGCTCCAACCTGTTGATTCTCCAAGACCCTGCCCCACCCAAGCTGCACACAGAGGCTTTTGCATATAAAAGGCTGGGTAGCCTCAGGCAGAAGCTAAAATAGCATCTCCTTAGAGATCTAAGAGCCAGTGTACCCAGTGTTCAGAGCGGGACCACCCAGATTACAATTCCTCAGATCCACAAGGGACACACTCAGATGGTAGACTCAGTGAGCACCAAAGCCCCACTGAAGCAAGTCTTGCCCCATAAGGGTGTCTCCAGCACAGAAGTTCTCCCACAATAGATACAGATGATTCTCACAGCCAAGTGGCCTGGAGGTCAGTTCCTCCCAGGATACCAATAATAATCAAGGCTTAGCTACAACAAGACTGTGCACAAAGCGTATAAAGTGATGCACCAAGAGTGTTCACCTCAGGTAATTGGGGAGGCTGAGCTATAGGACACCTGGCACAGAAAGCCACTCTATCAACGCAGGGAAGCAGCCAAAATGTGGAGACTAAGAAACAGGTCACAAATGACAGAAATGGAGGAAAGAAAACGACTGGATATAGAGTTCAAAACCACGGTTATAAGGTTTTTCAAGAATTTTCTGGAGACCGTCAATAAATTTAGTGAGACCCTTGCGCATATGAAAAAGGACCAGCTAGAAATTAAGCATACACTGACTGAAATAAAGAATAATATACAGAGATCCAACAGCAGACTAGAGGATTGCAAGAATCAAGTCAAAGATTTGAAATATGAAGAAGCAAAACCCACCCAGCCAGAAAAGCCAAAAGAAAAAAGAACCCAAAAATATGAAGATAGTGTAAGGAGCCTCTGGGATATCTTTAAGTGTACCAACATCAGAATTATAGGGGTGCCAGAAGAAGAGAGAGAGCAAGATATTGAAAACCTATTTGAAGAAATAATGACAGAAAACTTCCCCTACTAGGTGAAAGAAATAGACTTACAAGTTCAGGAAGCACAGAGAATCCCAAACAAAAGGAATCCAAGGAGGACTACACCAAGACACATCATAATTAAAATGCCAAGGGCAAAAGACAAAGAGAATCTTAAAAGCAGCAAGACAAAAGCAGTCAATTACCTACAAGGGGTAACCCATATGACTGCCAGCTGATTTCTCAACAGAAACTTTGCAGGCCAGAAGGGAGTGGCAAGAAATATTCAAAGTGATGAATAGCAAGAACCTACAACCAAGATTACTTTACCCAGCAAAGTTATCATGTAAAATTGATGGTCAAATAAAGAGCTTCACAGACAAGAAAAAGCTAAAGGAGTTCATCACCACCCAACCAGTATTACATGAAATGCTGAAAGGCATCCTTTGAGAAGAGGAAGAAGAAGAGAAAATAAAGATAAAAATTATGAACAACAAATACATATCTATCAACAAGTGAACCTAAAAATCAAGTGAATAAAAAAATCTGATGAACAGAATAAACTGATGAATAGAATCAGGGGCATAGAAAGGGAGGGGACTGACAATTCTCAGGGGGAAAGGGGTGTTGGGGGTGTTGGAAGAGACTGGACAAAAATCATACACCTATGGATGAGGACAGTGGGGGGGGGGGCGGTAAGTGCAGAATGTGAAGTGGGAACTGGAAGGAGGGGAGCTATGGGGGAAAAAAGAGGAACTGTAATAATCTGAACAATAAAGATTAAAAAAAGAAAATAGACTTTCAAAGTTATTCTAATATGGTTTTTATTTTAGAGGTGTCAGTAGCTTTAAAATCTCCTCATAAATTATAGCTTGACTGGCTCTAGAATTATAGTAGTTATTTTTTCTCTGGATATCAATCTATTTCCTTAGGCATTTATTTTTACTGAGAATAAGCTACAGTTAATCTGATTTTTATTATTAGAATCTTCTCTTTATGTTAATATTCCACATTACTATGATGTGTCTAGATGTGAATTTTTAAAGTGCATTTACTCCATTTGCCACATGGTGGAATGTATGTCTGAGGGCTCTTGCCTTTCTCTGGCTCTGAGAAGGTCCAGGCATTAGCTATTGTCCTCTGTGCCTCCTCGGGGAGTTCTTTTCGGATGTGCCAACCCCACAACTTCAGCCACTTGCAGCTGTATTATTCTGCTCTTATTTGATTTGCCAGTTTATGATAATATCTTGGTTTCTGGACCATATATTTCCCCTTCACGTTTTTGAGTGTTGCTTCGTGCTTTATAATTTATAAAATATATTTACCTAGTATCATCAAGGTGTGCATTTGAGCTGAAGATGAGAGTTTTAGCATTGGTTCCATTTGCCATCCTAACCTGAAAGCCACCAGGACATATTTAAAAAGAGAAAAGAAAAACAAACAGTGGGCACATGACCATATAGTGTGCTAGACTCATGTAACCGCCCACTTAACTCCCAATCAGTATTTAGTTCTCTGCCATAAAATAAGAAGACTAAATTTTAGATAAGTTACTCTAAGTTATTGTTGAGTTACATGAGACTAATTCCATAGGCCACCTTTATCTACTCTTAATTGAAGAAAAAGGGAATTCTTCCTTCCAATCTCCCCAAGCAAGAAGTTTCCATGAATCAAACTCTATTTCCCATGCAGTTCATACACCTTCTTACATCTGGCAAGGAAGAAAAAGAGCATTATCCCAGACCACTTACTGGCTGATGGGACTGTGTAGCTCTACAGAAGAGAAAGAGCAAGAAATGGCCTGTGATTCAGCAAAAAGTAGGAAATGGAAAAAGTACATATACCAGAGGAGGGAAATAGTTGCTATTTCATTAGTCATAGCCAGGAGAAAGACTTTTGAATCATTACGTTATGTTCAGATTTCCAGGTAGGTTGATAACAGCAGTAGCTATTGCCATGACAACCTACAGATGCTGTTAGAATTCTCGAAATCATGAGGCACTTATATTGTCAATAACAGAGCCTAAAGGAAACAAATATTTTTTTTACTTACTTTTAAAATTATAACATTCTTCTGACATTCATGGACACGGTGCTCCCAAATGATGATCATTCGTATTTGCCACAACTTCTTGAGGCAAGCTTAAATAAGTGTATAACTTCCAGCTAGAAATAACCTATTCAGGTACAGTGAAGGGGGGTGACGGCCTGACTCCCAGAGAGGAGTCAGTGACAGACCTCAGACTGAAGTGCATAGCACTTCAACCTTTCCCACCCCCGACCCTGAGACAGCAGTTCTGCACATAAGGCTAATGTATCATTCTACCTAAATACATTTTTAAAAAATGACCCCTGAAGTCAGCAAAGCTAAGCCCCTAAAACAGGATCTTTCCTGGCAAAATGAAAGCACCTGGTTATGTTTTCTGATCTTTTCTTCAGATTATTTTTCAAATGATAATTAAACTAATGTCTCAGTCTACATTGAGTGAGGTACACATATAAATCCTCATTACAATTCTAGAATAGATAATTCTTGTTAGAATGGGAGAAGTCATGAAATGAAATGTAAAACCAAGATCTTATTCTAGTCTAATGTCTACACAGATGAAAAATTAAAGAGTTTAATGTAATAGAGAGTTTACATGACTTATCCAAGGTTACACTATTTGAGGCCAGAACCAAGAATGGGAAGCCTGATCTCCAGTACTCCTTCTATTGTATTACAGTGAATATGGCGATTTCCTCCCTTCACACCGCTGACAGAGCCAGATGGATTTTTAGGTAGGTTGCAGTGAGTAATTTGCTGTGGTAGTCATCGTCTTCCTGTTATTGTCATATGTGGGATAGAAAGTCTAACTTTTGTTATGTTAAAAGTAGCATAGTCTAAAAGAAGTTTCAGTGAACATTCTACTCATACCTGGTAACTTTATGGCATATAATTTCATAATCTTAAAGTTCAGACTGCTGGGAACTAGAGAATCAAATATTGGAGTGAATTTGAATACCATTTCTGATAAGGCAAAGAGAAAATTCATGACCACAGCTAAAACTACCACCTCTAAATGGCCTTCAGTAGCAGCAGAATAGTCAGACCCATTTGGAAATGCTCATTTGAAAGCAGAAGCCCGGGCTTGCAGGAGTTCATGCCTCTGATGTGACTAAGCTCCTAGTGATGTTTCCTTACAGCTAATATTTCTCTTCTCGAAGAGTATCAACCGGTCAAAGGCACAAGGCCCATCAAAGCCATTCATCCTCTTAGCTGCTACAGTTTTTCACCACTGCTTACTTTCTTTTTTTCCTTTTTTTTTTTTAAATTTATCTTTATTGTTCAGATTATTACAGTTGTTCCTCTTTTTTCCCCCATAGCTCCCCTCCTCCCAATTCCCACCCCAACCTCTGACCTTGCCCCCCCCCATTGTCCTCATCCATAGGTGTACAATTATTGTCCAGTCTCTTCACGCATCCCCAACACCCTTAACCCCCGAAAATTGTCAGTCC